>QXVZ01023746.1:0-26821 GCA_008931825.1 Phallusia fumigata | reverse complement strand
AAAATGGATTTTTCACGGGTATAAAGTGATAAATATACCAATTAGCCACATCTGTTGAGGTAACCTTTGTCTGTGGCAACGCAGGAATTATCCAACTGACCAACGTGACTGTGATGGAGGGCGGGAGTCTCATTCACTCCAAATCGTGTGGCGACAACCCTACGAACAGACAGTTGAAGTTCGAAATAACGGACACAATGGAGATTGACGCCAGTTCAACCGCCGACGATTCGTCGTTCAGCATCGAAGCCAACCGACTTCTAACGACCAACACGGAGACTGTGATTGGCCTTCCGACCGGTAACATCTGTCCTGCGACCAATCTGAGTCATGTAGTCACTATCCCGGTGGTTGAGTGTCCGGACGGTGGAAACAACTGCAGTTTGTGTGTGGCCTGTCCCGGAGGCAAGCTCGCCGAACCTGGGTGAGATGGACTATGATTGGGTTGCTGCTAAATACGAAAACCAAATGGCATTTCCAATCAAGGGATTCTAATACATTGACCCAATAAGCATTTTATCGCTATGTATAAATGTTCAGAAAAATGAAAGCAGCACAATAAATGTTATATATATGATTCGGCATTGAACTCATTTTTATCCATATTAATTGAAGACCTAATATAAAAAAAATAGTTTTATATCCATATTAATTGAAGCCCTAATCATTCAAGTTACTGTAACCAAACTTAATCATCCGCATTTTGTTTGCGATTTGAACAGGGAATTCGGCTCAGGCGCTGCCATTTGCGGCTCCTACGTGAATTGCGACTACACCACGCTCACCCTGCGCTATGCGGTTTACTGCAACCTCAACAACCAAGACTACGAATTGACTGAGCTGAATCTTCTCAGCGGATCTAGGTATGTAACAGACAGGCGACCAAATCTCTACCTGCATGATAAACCTGCATTTGGTTTGTAGGTTGAACGTGAATGCCCTGGCAACCGCCGCTACCCTGAACGTGAATACGTTTACCGTGAACTACGGCAGCAGAATCATTATCACAGCTAACCAGGTGGGTATAATGCTCATGTTTATTGCAGTTGCCTTGTAGTTGTAAGTTTGTGGTGATAAAGCAACTGTTCAAAAACCTGGTTTTACTGTGGTCCTTCCTGATTTTGTTTTTCCGGCACAATTTTTATTTAAATTGTTTGGCAAATTAAAAACACTGTAACAGACAAATGCAAATAATTGTTCCAAATCACACACCAGATCGATTTCACCCCCATAGTGAAAACAAAGCTTCCGGAAGGTTGTTTTTTTGCAACAGAAGTAAACTTCAGTATGCAGAAAATAGTTTTTAACAAGACTAACATGCCTTTCAGGACGTAACAATCACAACCAATGGAGCGATGCGCATCGACGGCTACCTCTTCTTTGATCCACAAGGAACCGATGCAACGCTTACCCTTCAAGCACCGGCCCTGATCGGCCACGGTTCAATCATGTCCACAACCTCGGCATCAATCAATGTAAAGCTTACAGAATCTCCGCTCACTGGCACCACCAAGTGGGCTCCGTTTCGAGGCAAGTTCAACACCAACGGCGGCACAGTGTCAATCGAAGAGCCGCAACCGTCCGGCGGTACGAGGCTCAAGGTAATATTCGATGGACCAGGAACCTTCGAGAAAACGCTGCCATCGGAAACGACAAGCATCATTCTGCGGGAAAACGCGCACCTGATTCTTGCGGACCGTAATGCGTCCGCCCCTGCAATTACCGAGCTGGGCGGCGACGGCACCGGAACACTTGAACTGAGAGGTTTAATTAGTTTAATTAGCCTCAGTGGTTATATGTAAAAAAACTTAAATTTCAATTTACCTTCAATGATTGATGTTTGCAACAATACAATCCACCTTTCACGAGTAACCCTACAAACTGTACTTTTCTAGGTACCGGTGCTCGCCTTAACATCGCGGGACCGAGCTCTGGAGCAGCTGTAGTCACTTCCAAAATCGTCGTTGACGAGTCAGCGACAGTTGCTTTCTTAGTGCCCGGAACTTCACCTGAAACATACGCCGATGCCAGTCTCATCCACGCCACAATCCGCGGGACGTTGGTGGCCAAATCTTTGCTGATCCGCGCCGACGGCCTGGTCTCCCTCAACGGCCCCTCGCCTTCTGTTTGCGTCGAAAGCGTTGAGTTAAAACAGAATGCTGTGCTGTCGATGGCTGAGAATTCCCGGCTTGGCAAGTGCGCAGGCGGAACCAGGGAAAACACAACCACTGTTGACATCGTGGGTGATTTGACGATGCGTTACTTCTCGACCTTCGAGTTTGTCTCCTCTGCGGCTCTTACAAGCGCCACAGTTACAGCTGGAGGCGACATCACGCTGAAAGACGGAGCACGGTGTGTTCACAATTTTCCTGTTATCCCAAATCATAATAATCGATCCATAGATTTTGTTTGATGGTAAACTTATTATAAAACATTTTTGCCATGAAGTAAGAAACCAATATCAATCTTTGATAAGAATATTAATAACATTTTCTATTTTAAAAGCCACTAAAAAAGAAATTGTGATTATAATTGTTTAACCATAAAAATGAATATTCTTCTAGTCATCAAACGCCACCTGAGAAAGAAAAAAAAGATTTGTAAACAACCTTGGACGACAACAATTCCAAAGTGTCTTGTTTTGTGCAGAATGAAAATCGGTGATGCGAGTCACAAAGTTCACGGGATCAAAGTAACTTGCCGTTCTTTGTATGTCGACGCTGGCGCTTCGATCTCTGCTGACGGAGTGCTCTCGTCATCCTCTGAAGTTGTTGAAGACGACGTGGACCTCCTTCTATCCATTGAAGATGACCAAGTTACAACCCTACACTCACAAAGCTGGGACGCCGGTTTCCTGCAAATTGTCGCAAGCGATCTGGTTAAACTCGGTGGAGACTTGGCGGCTAGTGGAGCCTCTTTGTCAGGTAGCAGTTGCAAGTCGATCGACAAGAAGCGAACTGTTACACTGCCTTGACAAATTGTTTCATTTTGAGCTCCAAGAAGTTACTGGTCAATACAAAATGAATAATTTAAAATTTGTAGTGTAAAGCACACGTTTTCAACAAAGAAATTTGTGCAACGCGCAGTAGCATCACGTAGAAACCTACTTAAGTTGCGGGCGGATAAAGGCTATTTGAGCATAAAACTCAGTTTGTATCCATGTAATAGTGGTTAGAAGACAACAAAACAAGTTTACTCTCTACTTTACAGGAGCGTCAGAAGTAGGCGGGAGAGGTGGAAAGGTCAGCATACAGGCAAGATCCTTGGAGGGACACGGAAACATTGCAGCGTCCGGAGGAGACGGAAGCAACACTAACGGAGGAACAGGAGGAAGGATTGAAATCCGTATCGATTCGACTCTGGACAAGTTTACCGGACAATTTGAGGCTGTTGGAGGTTTCTTGAACAGCAATAAGAACATCAGGTACGTTATTGATTACAGAATCGACATTGGAAAAATTAATATGTTGCTTACGTCCAAAACAGACAAAAGTCCTTTCGAGTAAGTCAATCAGGAAATGTTACTTCTTTACCAACGTACTGTCAGTTCAAATTTATTTTCTTTCGGCAAATAAAATGTCTAATGAATAGAAAATATACGGTGGAATAAGCGGTTGGTCCTTTGATATGTGTCAAACCAAAACACATGTATTTTTAAAACGTTTGTGCAGAGCCGCTTCGGGAATAATATACCGGTCGTATCTCTCATCGTTCGAAACGCGAGTGACCGATCTTCGTTTTGACAACAAACTCTCCAGCACAGACTCTCCCTTATCCTCATCAGATTGCCCGTCTTCCGAACTCTTCACAACCAAACTTACAATAAACTCTTCCCTTGCCGTGGACGGCGTTGTTTCCTTTACTCAGTTAACCATTGCATCCGGTGCACGGGTCCAGTTGCAAGTGACCGGTGCCAAACTGACCACAGAAGCCCTTATCGGCAACCGCATGGGTCAGCTGATTCTCTCAGCCAATCAGAGTTTCGAAATCAAGAGTAATGTCGATTCCCGTACTGATTACGTCATGCCGTGTGCGGTTCGCGTGGATGAGGGGGCGATGCTCATTGTTCCTAACCGGCTGAGAATTTCTGAGTCCACGTCGAGTGCTTGTAGCTGCAAGTACGATATGGAACTTCGTGGCAAGCTCGCTGGGGTCCGATACCTTACCATTGGCAACCGTGCTCGCTCGCTGTTTGCTACCACAGCAAGCGTCCNTCGAGTGCTTGTAGCTGCAAGTACGATATGGAACTTCGTGGCAAGCTCGCTGGGGTCCGATACCTTACCATTGGCAACCGTGCTCGCTCGCTGTTTGCTACCACAGCAAGCGTCCTGGTCTTTGCCGACGACACCAGCAACAGCGGAGAGAAGATCACGCTCTCCGCGCTTACTCTGTTGCCCGAATCGGCCCTCTCACTTGGCGTCGAAGTCATATTTGACCGAGTTGTCGTTCCTTTGAACCAAGTGACCCTTGAGGTCTACGAGTCATTGGACGTGCGCTACGGTGCGACTCTCCTGTCTTCAGACCTCCTAATTCAAGCCCCGAATATTACTGTATCCTATGGCGGTCGCATATCTGTTGATGGCTTTGGCAACATGCCGGGGCACGGACCAGGGTCCTACTCGGATTCGAATAGCGGTTTGGTGCGCGGTGCGAGTCACGCTGGTTGCGGCGGTGTGTCCGATCCTAAAGGCTCTGCTGACATTGTCTCGTGGTGCAAAGTATATGGTGACGTGAAAGCAGCTAAGTTGCCCGGAAGCGGAGGTGAGGAATACAGCACGGCCTCTGGTCAGCTATGCGACGCTGCCGTCGACTCGAACGAAGCTTGTGAGCTTAAGGCCAAAGTTGGATCGGGCGGCGGACGTATAATTGTCGACGCGACGTATTTGAGAATGGACGGCGTGGTCAGTAGCAATGGAGAACAAGGGTACACTGATTCTGACCTTAAAATCGGAGGTGGCAGCGGAGGATCGATCCATGTGACAATCAGCGACACTTTCAGAGGCACGGGTACTTTTGAAGCTGCTGGCGGACACGGCATCGCCGACAAAGGAGAAGTGCTTGGAGTTGGCGGAGGCTCTGGCGGTCGGATTTCCGTTGTTTTGACTACAGCTGCCCTCTTTACTGGAACTTACTCGGTGCACGGAGGAAGTCTGGACACTACGGCCCGCTCCGGTGGCCCTGGAACCATCTTCATCGAAGACAGACGAGTGAACGCAGATACCGGCGTTAGGTCCGTCTACAAAATACTGATCGTTGACAACTTGCCAGTGGAAGCCTCTGACAACGGTTTGTGCAATTTTTTTGTTGGGTTTTATGAGATATGTTCGTTAGCTGATGGCGAGATTTGTATTGCAGGTGGAATCAAGAAGGAAACCACCGACGACGTTTACGACTCCACCGTGCAACGCCCGGTCATGATCTTGAACGAGACTGTCGCGGATGGTGTTTACGATTACGACGATTTGTTCGTGTTAAGTTCCGTGCATTTGCTGATTGAAGGAGCTGATGTCACTGCAAGGGTACGTCATTAACTTGAGTTACTAAACAGTACTGGGTTGTTCTTATCTCTGTTTTGTCGTTTATATCAATTTTGTTTGCTATGTATTGAACTGTTAATTCGGCAATCAACACGTTTAGATCCGTATCAAATTTTTTTTTGAAATTGAGATGTAAGTCTAAAATCACTTGGCATCGCATTGTATTTTTGAGTTGTTGTGGTCGTTATTACCATATCGCTTGGCAATGTTTTAAAAAGTAAAACTTATCATATTCTTGTTACACAGGTGAAACGACTGCACAGCGAAAGCTCAGCCCTAATCGAACTGCAAGATGATCAGATTTTAATACTTGAAGACAATCCTTTAAATCAAGTCCTGTCGTGCAGCCTGCATCTCTCATCTGGTGCAGAACTGCGGCTTCCACCATCTGTTGCCATGCAAGGGCCGGATAATAAAATAGCAGGTAAAGTTGGGGGTGCGAAATCAATTCGCAATGTGTCAGGATTATAATGTGAATTTATCAGTCGACTAGTAACACACCATGGTTAATAAAACTGTGCTTAACAGTGCAACAGAACATAAAGGATTATTTGATAACTCGTTAATAGATAACATAAACATGTCAAGTGCAGTAGGCATGGACAATGATCACAAATTGTACTAAAACATAAACTGGCAAGTTTGTTTTTCCTGAACTAAAAGCTATTATTTAATATACAATACACGAACTTTAGCTGTCGGTTTATGTCCCTACAGGCCTTCTGACCAATGTGTTTGAGATGGTGGTCAGCAGTGGTCAGTCGGTTGTCTTTTCGGGCACTGGGCGAACTGGCACGTTTGTTGACGGCCAGTACGGCTCACTGACACAACCCGGGGTGTACAGCTTCTCAAAACTTACCATCAAGGATCTCGCCACGGTTAGGTTCGAGCAAGGAGAGAACTCTGGCACCGAAAATCCGATGAAAATAGGTTTGTTGTTTCTTCTTAGTTCATAAGCTAAACTTTTGCAGGGAGAACAAAGAAACTATGACACATATTTAGTAAACATTAAGACATGGTTGACTGTGGATGTTGGTAAACTTCCAAAATGTACCGTACCACCAAACAGTCTCTACGTCTTTCTACGGGTTTTATATGACACATGCGTTTGTAGGATCCTTGGAGCTATTCTACGGAGGACGACTGCTTGGCGAAATCCTGGCTATCCAAGGCAACGACATGACGCTTCATGCTGGGTCTTCCATCGATGTTTCCGGAGGAGGATTTGAATCAGGTCTTGGTCCCGGACGTGGAACGCAGGTAAGCCCATTGCAGGATATAAAACAGAGAAAAAATCAACCTCCCAGCGTGTAGATTAAGGGTGGAAAGTCTCTGGTGAATGCTCCTGTAATATAAAAATATTTGCATGCACGCAAGCGGCTGCCAAAGTAATCGTAAATTCATGAGGTTTTTGAATTGTAAGGTCCATCAGGACGACTTCCCAAAACTTTGCTGGGGTGATTTCCCAAGTGTTTCCATCGCGCTGCTAACAGTCCCAAAAACATAAATAAAATTGGATGCCATTTCTTTAGGTCAGTAATGTTGGGTTTGGAGCTGGGCATGCCGGGTACGGAGGTTATGATCCAAACTCCGACACTCAATCACCTGGAACGTGGTACGGTCAAGTGTCAGCTGTTACGCAACCTGGTAGTGGAGGAGGGAAGTCATCTTCTGGAAACGGAGGAGCCGGAGGAGGTCTTATCACAATTGTAGTCAGCAACACCTTGGAACTTGAGGGTAAGTCAACTATTAGTTATGGGTCTCAGTCCCCATCCCTAAAGGGGACATATTGGTTTCACTGATGTTGTTTTTTCGTTTTTTCTTCTCCAAGGAAGTTTGTCCATGCATTTTTGGCATGTATGTTTGACCAATTGGAATGAAACTTTTACAGTTGGTAGATATTGCGTGTCCTTAAATTGCTTTATATCCCAAGTGGTTACCCAGCTAGGTGATAGACGTAGTGTATCAACAGTGATTTGTTAAGTGACGTTCTAACAAAAACTAAGGCCTAAAACCGAACTTCCTAAAGTGGTGTTTGAATGCTTAGGTTTTTTTGCTGGAAAAAATAAAATAATCGCATGGGGAAGGCAGTCACGTGATACGAAGTTATATATAAATCGTATTAATATTGCACAGTTTTGTAAACACACACCAGGCAAACGACTAACAAAATGTTAAGGATATCATGATATCATATAAAGCCTTAGCGAACTGCTGAGGTTTTGTGATGACATTTGGCTCAGATGAACATTGATTAGCTAATGTTGTTTGCAGCCTCTATTGGCAAACGGACACTTCTGCCGTAAAAAAGATAATACGGTCAAAAACTTTACATTAGTGAAAAATGAATGGAAGTTGTAACGTTTGACGATGTTAAAAGGGTCGATTGTTGCTGATGCCAAACACGGAGTTGCAGCGAACTCTGGTGGTGGAAGTGGAGGTGGAGTTTCCATTAAAGCTGACTCACTTACTGGACACGGATTTATGTCAGCCCTTGGTGGAAACGGAAATGGCGGAGGAACTGGTGGCAGCGGCGGAAGAATAACTGTCGACTTGACACAAAAGTACGAGAGTGTTCTATCGAATTTAGTTACCCCGCTTGCTTGGGTAACAAAGTCGTTACTCCTACACAACAGATGTCTCATAGAATGGGGCCAGCCCAGTGGTTCTCAACCTTTTTTATTGCATGACCCCTAAAGTGATTTATAATCAGTGTTTTTTGAATTAAAACTAACCTCTTACATTTGATAAACTTTTTAGGCTGTAATATTCATTACTCCAAAATTATTGGTATTAGCTTAGGAATGATATTTTGATCATGTTTTTTATTTCCCTCTTGGACTGACACTTTTTCAACAAAATTTTTCGTTGCAAAAACAGAATTCCCGCGTTTGAGAACCTCTGCTAGCCACCACCCATGAGTACACTGAGTGAAAAAGATCTAAATATTGTTCGATTAACTTGTTGGCCAAAAGGAGTCACAAATAGCCCTAATGCTCAGAGTAGATGCTTGCTAATGTGACTAATATCCATCTTTGTTTATAGATGGAGTTTCCAAGGAACAACTTCGCTTTCCGGAGGTTTAAGTCCAATCGATGTCTATTCGGGTGCAGCCGGTACATTGTACGTGCGTGAACTAGCCGGGAAAGTTGGAAGCACCCGACATGTCTCATTCGATGCCAGAAACCTCAATGACGCACTCAAAGATGTGGCACCAAGTGTTATCGACACTTCCGATGCGTCTACTTATCAAATCGACAAGATCACTATGCTCGGTATGTGTAAAAAAGACATGTTTTTTTGTAAAATGGACGGATATTTTGTTTGCAGTCGTAAGACAACCGAAGAGTGGTCTGACATTTATTTTAGTGGGCCATCGTATCGCTGTATTCTTCGAACATGCTATAGAGCAGTGGTTCCCAACTTTTTTGTTTTGCGGCAACTTTTTGCTGGGACTTGTGAATCGCGATGCCCATAGCGGCTTACATGGCAATCACAAAATAAACATTATAAAGTAACTGTCATTTTGCAGTTTATTCATAAGGTATACAGTCAGTCAAGCATTATGTACCACCATACCTGGTGATACTTAACCTAATGGAAAAACAATTCTATGGATTGGTCGCGTTACCCCTGTATCTTGAAACGGCACATGGCTTCTAAAAACACAGTTGTAACGTCTTGCAAGTCATACCGATCTTTCAACATATTGTTTTCAGGCAACGCCCGAATTAAGATCAGCGCTGATAACAGTGAGATGATCGTTGACGAAATATCTTCAAGCGGTGTCGGTTGGATAGAAGTGGATTCCACACACAAGTGGACGATCTCCCCGAAACTCAAAGAACTTCGAATCACTTTCAATATGTTGGTGAAAGGTTCGGTGGCTTTCCCCGACACTCTTACTGTTCACGGAACGAAAATTATCCTCGAAGGTAAAATAGTTTAACGTGGTGCAGATCAGGGCTTGTTAGGTCTTTGTAAGTAAACAAACGTCATGTGACGGTATGTTTTGCAATTGCGCGAGCACCGCCAAGAATCTGGATGCAGAACTGTTTCGTAATAGATAAAAATTATGCAAACTTATAAGGACTTAGTGCCATGATAATCTTTCTCCTTTTCCAGTGATTTAACTTTGAATGTATTACTAAAGATGACATAAATTATTTTCGAAACGAGAATGAAATCGGTATCTTCTAAAAGTCAGCAAATTTTTATGCGGACTTTCTACATCCACAATTTGAATTTTGTTCCACATTTTTATTGCAGAAAAGCGTGATTTTAACAAACTTATTTGACAATCTGTGTTGTCTGTTTCAGGTAACCTTACCACATCCAACATTATCATGGACGACAAATCTTCACTGCATCTTGCCAAAACTTCTCTACTTGCGTCCGCACAACAGACGGAGGATGGAACCTGCCACTCCCTCAACTCCTTTACAGCAAAGAGAGGATCTGACTTCACAGTCGAGGGCCACTTCTGTCTTGCCGTGAACGACTTTACCCTCAAGAGCGGCGTCAACGTTCAATTTGAGTCGATCGAGCTGAGCGCGGCCAAAGCGACGCTGGAACTCGACTCGAGCGTGAGTGTAAGCGGCATGAGCTCGACTCAAGTCCCCTTGGAGCATCTTCCCGACGTGGAAACGAGCAGCACGGAAAATTTCGCTGGTGGGGCACACGCCAGCTTGGGAGGCGGTTGGTATTTGAAAACGGAGCCACAGTGCCTTACTCCACCAAGCTCATACATACAACCCAACACTGCTGGTTTTGCTGGCCGAGGCACAGTGACGAGTAACGCCGGTTCTACTATAAGAATCAACGCACATTCGCTGCGAGTCGACGGGAGCCTTTACGCTGACGGTTCTGATGTTGTTATCACTTCTTCGGGATTCCCCAATGATGCAAGCAAAGGAGCGGGAGCAGGATCTGGAGGAAGCGTCTGGCTTTCTGTGTCCGGATCCCTTGACGGATGCGGCGCCATTTCAGCTGATGGTGGCTCGTGTAAGATTGACGGATACTCGGGCCTGTCTGACGAGGAGAGGTCGAGGCTGGCAACAGTGGCGAAGTCGCGTTGCGGATCTGGTAGTGGAGGAAGGATCGCGACTCATGTTAAGAGATCCGAAAACCGATTTTCTGGAAAATACAGGTATACAACTTTTCAGAAATGCGCTAAAACAGCACTATATAATGTAAAATTAACGATTTATATTCTAGCATTCGAGTTCTGGATGATATACGCCCGTTATGTGCAAGCAGCAGAAAAAATGCGTCTATTTATAAATTTTGTAGCAAACATTTGCCTTCTACTCCTTTGGTTTCCTCGACGATGCTAAATTGTAAATTTTGTTGCCTATAGTTATCCCAAGTCCTAACGTCCATGTCCCTGCAAAGATTATATTGTTGTCAACAGCGCGAGTGGTGGCGGTTCTGGAGAACCTGATGCCGAATACTCTGACTCCGTTCCATCAGGACTCGGCGGCGGTCCCGGTTCTGTTTACATCTACGACTCCTCGACCAACTACCAAGTGCTGATTGTGAAGAACGACAACTCGCAGAAGCGCCTATGCTATGCACTAGTGGACAACGACATGCGAGACATCCTGATACTTGACGAGTTGCATTTGAACGATTCGTCTCGCGTGAGGATGCTCGGCAGCGAGTCGTCCTTGAACTTGCAGATTAACGAAATGATCGGCGATCGAACTGGTAAGAGCGCCGGTGTTTAATAGGTTACTAGTTTGATGGCCTGATTAGGACCTTACGTTTTAACGCCTCTACTGCGAGATGGCGTTTAAAATCAAATGTGCATCCTCGCAAGATAACCTGTTGTGGTTTCTGAATTACGTCAGCATTTAAAGAACGACAAAAGCCTCATGTTCCCTAAACCATTAAATAGATAAACATTTTGTTAGTTGTTTGGTCTTGATAAGGATATACCCGTCTGGATATTTTTACGGTTTGGTGCGACAGTTAAGAAAAAACTATTTTCCCAGGTGTTCTTCACATCATGGAAAACCGCACTATTACCATTCGACCTGATTCGAAGCAAAACGAAACAAGCATCAAGCCGCCGGTGAACTTCGAGATCGACTACCGCGGAATTCTTAAACTTGCCACCCACTCTCACATCATTGGTTTAGGCAAGCCGGCCCTCAGACTCGATGGCGAAGTCCACGAAGTCCAACATCTTGTGCTGGGACAGAACGTCGTCGCGGTGTTCGGGGAAACGGGTCGTATCTTTGCTACCGCCGGCGCATCGAGCGCAAATTCCCGACAAAACGGTTTGAAAACTGCCGAGGTCCAGCTCGCCTCGTTGACACTCGAAGCTGGAAGCAGGATGGAATTCCCTAAGGATACCGGAGCGAACTTGGTCACTGGTTCTATGCGAGTAAAGACAGGGGCAAAGATCGTTGCTGACTTTATATCGCTCGAAGCCGGTGACGCTCACACGGAGCCTGGCAGTATGATCACGTGTTCAGGAAGGGAGCGCGCGTCGTCGGCATCACGTGACGTTGCCGGACAGACGCTGGAGCTGCAAGATGGCGGCGGTCACGCAAGTGTTGGAGGTTCCGGAAAGGTGAGTGCCGGTGGACAGGTATAATTATTTTGTTGCAAATTATATTCCGAAGAAGACATGCTACGTTTATCATACCGGTTGGTCGAAACAAAATTTGTCAAACATGCGCTTGCTATGCCCCAAAACATTTCGGATCGCATTCTATCAGCAGTTTATGGTATTAAAACTAAGGTTCCGCAATGAAGGAGGTATGAGCGCAAAGTCTGAATATGTAGCAAGGTTGGCCCCTACGCAAATCTGACTAGGTCAGCGTAAATAAAAAAATAATAAACAAAACTAAAAAATATTACGACGGAACGAAAATTTCATTAAATTAAATCCATTTCATTGTCAAAATCATTGAGATTTTGCCGACCCCCAGAAATGTTTTTGCGTACCCTTAGAATCTGGTCAAGTAACACCGAGTGCATGGCTTTTTGGGGAGTAACTTCACCAACTACTGCGTCGTTCAATGCATGACCTTAAAATTTAAATCTGAAGGTATGAACTTTATAGTGTTAGCGATTTCATTATCATTTTACACTTAGAACGGACATGGAGGAAAAGCTCACGGATCAGTGACGGCGCCAACAGATTTCGGTACAGCTGGAGGAAATTACGCAGCACAACCGGACACCGCATCAGCAGGGGGCGCAGGCGGAGGCTTTATCTCTATGAAGGTCGGCACAACTTTAACTATTGACGGCATTATCGACACAAACGGTGCCCCTGGAAGGGCAACTTATGGTGGAAGCGGTGGCAGTGGTGGTTCTATTACTCTATATTCGAGGTTTGTGCTTATATCGGATTGTTAACTTCTGTACCTAAGGAATAGTGAAATCTATTTTTGACCTTTAGAAACTTCTATGGGTTTGGTTCGTTAACCGCTAATGGAGGATCTGGGACTAATAGAGGATCTGGTAGCATCGCGTTTGGGGGAGGTTCCGGTGGTCGGATCGCTCTCCATGTTGCCCAGATTTACAACTATAAGGTACGCACAATACTCTTAAACAATATTACCAGTTTTTATCGACAAACGTTATGTCAAAATATGATCAAATGTGACAAATCATTATGTCAATCTGTCAAAAGATGACACAATATCGACGTGTTAACGATTTTGTTTCAAGTTTTACCCTGCCTTTTACTCAGGGTTCAGCGTCCGCGCTCGGAGCTCCTGGCTCCTCATCGGGAACAATTTCAAGATCCGAGGACAGACACGGAGGTCCAGGGTCAGTGTTCGTCCGAGAAACTCGCAATCAGCTGCCCTACTTCTCCTTGCTGGTCGACGGTAACAACCTGGACGTCTTCAAGTACGTCACGCTTACCGAGGCCGACCGAAACGTCACCGCCGTCTATGACCAACTTACCATCGTGCGAAAGGGAGCCTTCCGAATGTTGCCAAGTGACACTACCGACGATATTCGGTCTTTATCGATCTTAAGGTTTGCTGGCGATAAGACCGGTCTCGTCCGGGTCTACGACAGCCAACGGGTCACCCTAGGCGTAGACAAGAACGGTTTGGCTGTGGGAGCGAGCAGTGGCGGCAACGCTACGAACAATGCCTTTGCGCGACCCTACGTCAACTTCATCATCCAATCTGGCGGAGAGATTATACTCAATCGTCGCTTCTTGGTCTCGGGCGTCGGAGTTTCACTGCTCAACGATCCTGACTCCGACCAGTCCCTTTTCGGCTTTGCGCATTTTTCGAAGGTTGCGTTCTTGCTGGACGGCCGCATGACCAACGTTGACCATTTCCACGTCGGTCAGGACTCAGACGCTGTAGTTGGCACCGGCGCACACTCTGCTGTCTTGGAGAAGGGAGATTATGTGATGATCGGAGAATCTGGACAGTTCCGTTTCGGCAGCGTAGACCTCTATACCGGGGCCTCACTCAGGTAGAGAAGACCAAACATTGTTTTCTTTCACAGCAAAATAATCTAACACTGCTAATTGAACTTACCATAAACAGTATTGTAGATTTGGTCGATTATAATTCGTTTTTTTGTCAAACTGAAATTTAATGTTATGAAACTTATTGCTTGCTACTTATGAAATTACTAATTTGTTTCCTTTAAAGTGTGTCTGTCTGTACATCGATACAATATTATTATTTAGATTCATGCCTGACTTGGGTATGATTGGTGACGTGTGTTTTGTGCGGTTGGAATACAACTCGGCTCTCATAGCGGAAAGTTTCTACCTGAAGTTCGGCGACTTAGAAGTCGATGCTGGTGCACGATTGACGGCATCAGGGGGCGACAGAGAGCAGGACACCATCCACAGCAGTCCAGGAGATGGAAAGAACGGAGCCGCTGGTTGGTTTTGTGTTTTAAAAAATGATGAGTTTTCCTCACACACCTTACTCACTTTCTTATGGACCCCGTCACCTAACACCCAGTAATTACGGTGTAACTGCAGCGCGTTAAACCCCGATCCTCCCTTATTTTCATGACTGTTAAAGTATAAACCGTCACAGGTGGTTACGGTTCGTACGGAGGTCACGATGGGTCACTGGACGATCGCGGGGGTTACTTCGGGACACTCTATCGTCCGCGTCAGCGCGGAGGTTCGGGATCGGATAGCTCCGGAACGAAAGCCAGAGGAGGAAGCAAGATTGAGTTGCACATTGCTGTACAGCTTACAGTTGAAGGTAAGGAACATCCCCGCTAACTTAGAAAATGTCAAGTGTTTTTTCACATATTAACATGGAAAAAATATTACTATTACATAATACGAAGCTCGAGAGCAGTAAAACTCCTCCTTTTTTCTCATTACCTAATTCTGTTCTGACCAAATTTCAGTTCGTTAGAACACCAAACAAAAAGCACGGTTTACATTGAGTATGTTCTGACCAAATTTACCTAATGTAAACAGTACTATTGTCAGCCAACGCCCACCTGTTGCCCTGTGATTACTATTTCCTGATAAACAGTACTTTTTTCAGCCAACACCCACCTGATTACTATTCCTGATTGAAAACCACTGATCAAAACATTATCTGTCCGCGATTTATAAAGCTAAATCGCGCCAATCTGATGTGCAATAATCTAAGCGGATGACGCTGTCTCAAGTAAACGTTGGTTTTTAAGGAACAATTGAGTCGAAGGGAGCGTCAGCATCTTCGCATGGAGCAGGAAGTGGAGGTTCCGTCTTCGTGGTGGCACATCACTTTTCCGGACATGGAACAATATCAGCTGATGGTGGAACGGGTTTGGCTGGTGGTTCTGGTGGTAGAATTGCGATCTACACAAACCAGACAACCGCCTTCCAGGTGGGTCGCGTTTTTACGTGTTGTTTGCAACTACAAGTTTGAAATAGTAACAGTACATGATGATAAATGGTTGCTTACCAGGGCTTCTACAACGCACGCGGTGGCGAAGGAACCTGTTCGAGCAATTCGATCACGTGTCACGGTTCGCCCGGGTCCGTTTACCTCAACGAACTTGTGCCAGTCGATCCCAATAACGTCACGGCCGATGCGGCCCGGAAAGCCGTCGAAGTTTTGATCATTGATGGCGCCGGACGCCAGTGGGACTCCAACTATTACGTTCTGGACGAGGAAGATGAAAACGTCACAACAACTCATCACGTGACAACCCTCCAGGAAATCAACCTCATCAATGGCGCCGCTTTGCAGCTCCCCGACGATGAACGGAATAGAAGCCTTGAAATCATTAAGTAAATAAAAAGTGTACATTGGTGTTAAATTATGGGTTAAAGTTATTTTCAAAATATTAAGCCACTAGTTTTGGTATAATATCACTGTACCGTTGCTCAAAAACCCCTGACGATGAATAAAAAGTTTGTAAAACTAAAAGTTGTTAAACACAGATGACCCACAATCTACTAACTTTATTAATATTATCTTTGCATCTTTGAAGCAGTGTTGCCGTCAAAAACACCACACTACAATACATTTCCTTTTACCCAAACAGAGGTTTCCTAAATGAAGTAGACTAAAACCAATGCTCGATTGAACCTCGACACATCTAAAATTGTTGTTTCCGCAGGTTTTCAGGCGATCTTACCGGATTGGTTCACATGAAAACCGGGCATACCTATTACATGTCGGTAGCGGAGACAGAAGCAACCATCATTAAGCCGAGAGCCAGTATGTGGATTGACGAAGGGGCCAGCGCACATCTTGCAACCACCACTGACATTATTGGTAAAAAACAACAACCAATAGCTGTTGAAACTTTTCGCCCAGCAGGGTTTGAGATGATGACTTTTGGTCGTTTAGGAATCGGACCGGTTGCCTTCAGATGGTATGGCGAGATTGTGGGAGTTCATCATTTGAGGATCGCACCGTCTCGCGCCGCTCTGATTGGACCAAACGCAAAAACATCGCATGTCGTTGATAATGTGAAGGAAGTCGGAGTTCCAGGACATTTCAGGTTCGTTTATATTTTATCTGTAACTATGTCTGTGGTCAGTGGCGTTTTTTGACCATTGCATGACTCAAAAAAAACAAGTAGGCAGAAATGCAGTACAACGCATTTCGGTGGCTTTCCACAAATCAAGAAGAAAAAATATAAACATATTCTACGTTACAGTCGACTTATCTTATTAGTTTTCTACACTTGGTTGGCAGATAGTTTCTGTGAATATTTAACTTAAATTTTGAAATCCCTCCATAGATTATGAATCCCTCTACATTTAGGCTTACTGTACCAACACAATAAGGAGCAATTTGAGAATAAGGTATTAAAATTACCTTTTTTAAAGCAGGTCTGAGTGAGAATGTGTGCCTGTACATGAGATGAATACACACTATGCATACATACAAATATGTTTGGTGTATATGCACGTTCATCTGTCATGCATACGTGGTGTCGCGTGTCTCGGTAAACAAAGTGGAGGGACATCTCCTAAAAAACAAAGTCTGACGTGCCTCAAAATCGGTTGGAAACCACTGCTTCAACCAGCAATTTACCCCATCGCAGATTAACCAATTGGGAATTAGGAGCGCTGTCGTCAGCCACGATACCACCCCCTCACGGCATGACATTTACCACCGTCACTCTCGACATGAAGTGGTCGGCACAGATGTCGGCGGAGAGTTACGCAGTTATCGCAACCAACGTTCATCTCGAACCGAGCGCTACCATGTCCTGTAGAGGAAGAGGAAAGGAAAGCGACTTACCCGGCACTCCAACTACAGCCCGAGCCGGGGCCTCTTACGCCACGTTGGGAGGAGACGGTTCGTAATAATGCTTGTTCACCGATAATGCTTCAGAGCGTTTTTAAACCGTTTTGTATGAAATGAAATCGTTATAATTCTATTTGTAAAAAATAAATAGATTTATATAAAAATAAATAGATGTATCAAATAAAGCACTTTGCATAAATTTTTTTTGCAAAGAGATGATGGAAATGTTATACATGTAGTGGTAAAAAAGGTTAAATAGAGCTACAAAAAATGAGCTTAAAATGTTAGAAAGTTGTTTGGCTGGTAAAAGCGAAACTGTCTAAAATCATACAAATGCAAATTATTTCTTTAAGAAGCTCGTTTTTTGAACTGTTCTTAAGTTTCGACAAAAATAAGCCAAACATCGTGATGACAAATGTTATCTTTTTTTGGTCGGTTTATTTTTTTACCTACCAACCTGCATTGTAGCACATTTTACGCTGTGCACCAGAAACACACATTTTCAGACACAATATATCAATAACATGCATTTTTGGTTTCGCGCAGGAAACGGAAAAACCTACGATTCGATTTACGAACCGACGATGGGCGGATCACGTGGTGCCGCCAACGGTGGCGTGGAAGGATCTCGTGGTGGCGGCGTGTTCCGAATCCAGGTCGGAAAGGAATTCTTCCTCGATGGTATTCTGGATGCGAGAGCCGATGACGCGACGTCGAGTTCTGGTGGAGGAAGTGGTGGCGCTGTCTGGATCACTGCGGGTTGGTTCGAAATTTCAACATTTTGTACAACATGCTCCGTAATCCTTTGTTCTTAGAAGGATCGGGTTATTTTATAATTAATAGGTCGTAAAAGGTTTAATTACGCCTAAAATCCTTAGTGCGCTCTAGGAGCCAAAATTTGAATAGCCAATAAAAGATTATTTAGATGATTACAATCGTACAAGATATGATAACATTAGGCATAGAACACACCATACGTTAAACGTGTGACATGACCTTAAAACATCAAAAAACAATAACGATACACTACGTTAAAGCTTTTTCACAACGTTTGTTCTTTTTAATATTCAATCTTTCTGCAGTTTTTGTAACATTGGGACAAGCAGCTTGTTTTTACGTTTTTACCTTCCGGGTTTTTGTGTTAAACTAACACTAAACTTGTTTTCGTTTTAGATTCTTCGAAGGGACACGGCAAAATTGACGTCACCGGAGGCTACGGTTACGGAGGAGGAGCGGGAGGAAGGATTGCTCTTCACGTGAGGGAGAGCGTCTATCGTGGTGCGCTTACCGCCGTGGGATCCAAGGGAAGTCACGACGAGGGAGGAACAGGAACAGTTTATATTGAAGACGTGAGATATGAAACTGGAGGCAACGTCACGGAATTCCACTACACCACTCTTATATTGAACAATCAGGTTGGTAGATACACAGCTTTGAAACGTGAATTTAAGAAGTGGAAGTTTGGGATTTGATTAGTTTTGTTTTTCTAAATGGGAAAGAACCTATTTTCAGTGTTTTGAAAGCGTTTATGTGAGTTTTACACAATTTAGTCTTACTATGTTACGGACAACGCCTGGTTTGCATTTTAATTGTTTAAACTTAATGAAGGTGGAGAAACATTTTGTTAGCCCCGTTTGCAAAAAAGGTTATCTTGTTTTTTTTGGCCAGTTTGTGATACTGTTTGCTGAATCTGTGCCGTTATTCCAACACCCAACCGTAAGATAAAAGTCAACTGGGACCACAGTTTTAACATCAATGGTACAACAAGGCAGTTTTTAACCACGGCGCTTTATATTCACAGAACTTCCAACCGGTAAAACCATTCGTGCTGAGCGAAGTAAACCCTCGCAACGTCACCGCTCGCGATCAAGCCCTAAACAACGGCGCCAACTTTACATTTGACGAGGTCTCCATGTGGGGTGGCGTCCGGTTCGAGATCGCTACACCGAAACCGGTCACCACTCTTACGTCCGCTGGTCTGCACGCTAGCGTCACAATGGTTAACATCCGCGGCGACGGCTCGTCGTTGCTGTACGTCCAGCAGAACCAGACCTACTATGTGGAATACGTTCCCGCTGAGGAGAGGTGGGTTTAGGGATGTTGGGATTAGTCTGCAGGAACTATCTTTTCGGATAGTTGGTGGAAGTCATTGCCATGCCAGTGTGGCGCCACCTGGTGAAATATTGCGGAACTATGACGTTCTTTTTAACAGGACAAACAAATTTAGCGTATTCCTAATCGAAAGAGTGTTTACTTAACATTTGTTTTTCCCGATACAAGTTCGTACAAGCTTCGTTTTTTTCCTTTTTCCTGATATGTTTACTCGGTCGATTTCCTAAGTTCGTACCAAAATCATAAGGTAAAATCGAATGTCTCAATAACTTTATTATAACCTGATCAACTGGTTAAGCAATGAATTTTGAAAATTACCTGGTACATTTCGCGCAGACGATCGTTCCCACCGGTGAACTTTGAAGTTTTGGAGCACGGTGACCTTATGCTCTCCTCCGATGTGAGATTGATCGGAAACGAGGACACCCCGATGATCATGCGGGGACGTCTGCTTAAGGTTCTTAACCTCACTTTGCCCGAAGGAAAACATCTTCTGCTCGGTGAAAACGCACAAGTCATCCCGGAGTACGACCTCGTAACAGCAACTGGTATGAATATGACTCTACTTAAATCATGACGTATAAATGTAAATTTCTAATTTTTGAGGAAAAAATTTCTTCAAATGAAAGCTTAAAGTGACTTGAGATAAAGTGACGCTTTTCAATGTAAAAGAGGTAAATTTTCACTCCCAAAGCACCCTCCAAACCCTTCGAAGATTTGAAAGATTTCATAACAACCAAAATTCCGTCACGCCAGCGATACAACTACTAAGGCAATGAGCGTTTTACAGGGTACAGCTTCACTCTGGATGTTTTGACGATGGAGGCTTTGTCCGTGGTTGATTACGATTCAAACGAACCTCTCCGTCTGGAGCTTGGGACACTGACGATGAGATACGGAGCTCACTTGAACGCCGACACTCTCTTCCTCACAGCATTTAATATCGACATGGAAGGCGGCTCGTACCTCGATGTTTCGGGACGCGGACCACTAGCGGGACAAGTAAAACATTTTTATCTATAGTTTAAACTAAATATCTTGCGACAACTGCCTTTAGCGAAATACAGTGAAATATTCACACAATGAAGCTTAATAATTTTCTAATTCAAAATTTTCACGAGGGAGATCTTGCCTTTAAGTTCGAAATACAGGTTTTTAAACGCTGAGCGGCTTTTGCGAATTAATGTTTAAAATTAAAAAGTACAGACGTTTTTTGCTCTCGTTTTTGTTTGTCTTTTGCTCTACTAATCCACAGCAATCAACACTTACTTATGTCATCAGCAAATAACAAAGACTTTCAATAGTAAAAGTAAATATGTGCATCGAAACATAATTGCTAAAGGTCTTGTATCAAGTGAAATGCCTTGACTTAAATGCCCAAAGGCTTGTGAAAAGATCCCAACCGTGATATTGCACAGATAAACAAGTATCATTTATCTGCATTTTCGAATACAAGAAAAATGCATTGCCTTTGCCAGTTGTTGATTATGTCACTTCTTCAAGGTTTTCCAACTGTAAATATTTAACATGACACAATCTCCTGTGTTCAAACCAAACCGATTAAACTTGTCGTCCTCCAGGGTCCTGGCGCAGCAACTGAGGACGGCCATGGCGCTGGGCATGGAGGACTCGGTGGTGGAAACGATAACACGAATGTCACCACTGGGAGCGCTGCAGCATACGGATCCTTCGTCACACCGGGACATTCTGGAAGCGGTGGATCAGGAAGCGCGGTATGACAAACCTACAAAAATGATTTTAGGCAGCGTACACTATTTGTTTATTCGTGTTTGAACTGAAAACAGGCGATAGAAATCTTGGCTTGCGTTTAGGGCGGTCGAGGTGGAAGCCGCATTCGCATCGATGTAACGCACACTCTCCATTTGGATGGTTGGTTGAAGGCTGATGGTGGCAACGCAGGTTCAGGTTCCAACGACGGTGGTGGATCTGGTGGATCACTGTACATCACCACAGGTAAGTGATTTGGTCTTTTGCGTAGCAATTTTATTTTAAAAGCCTGCGTAGCCATTTATTTTTTATTCTGCAAGTTTTAGACCGTAAATAGCTTCTTTTAAAACTTAACTTAAAAAAACAATTATTGTTATTAAAGGCACTAATGATGACGTTTTATAATCTACTTTTAGGTTCCTTTACTGGTCACGGATATGTAACAGTGAATGGTGGAAATGGTGCTGGTACCGGAGGTGGCGGAGCAGGTGGAAGAGCTGCTGTCAAATCACGAGTTTCAACGAGATTCAGCGGAATTTATGGGTACGTGACTTAAGTAGAAATTGTTTTAGGGTTGCAAAACTGCCTGTTTGGTTTCTGGAAAGTTTTTACTTGCAAACCCTGCTACTAATCTCATCAAAATGTTGTGTGTCACGCAGCGCAATTGGTGGAAGTGGAAACGATGCATCGACCCATGGTGGCGCTGGAACAATCTTCCATATTGGACAAAGCATAGAGCTTTTCGATGGACGACAACAGGTGAATAGCGATACTGCACTAACTCTTCCCAGCTTATATAATTGCATCCTAACACAAACTTTTTCTTGACAGTCATCTGCCGACAGCGGCGGTTTCTATGGCAACTTGCTGGTAGATAACCATCAAAGAAGATCGGTTGCTCCCACTGTTCTAATGCTGGAGGGCGAAGCGACCTCTGTGCGTCTTACAGAGCTTCAGATATACAACAGCACTCGCGTGGTATTCGAAGGCAACGACACTGTGGTAACGGTGGACGGGTAAGTAACCTCAATAGGCTATGTTTCCATTTGGATTAAGGGCAATTTAAACATGTTTTATTTTTGCTTGGCAGCTTTGCAGGCGACCGCACCGGTCAGATTCATCTCCGCTACTTCCAGCAGATGCACGCTGAGTCTACTGGACTTGCATACGGTTTTACTGTTGCCCCTGTTGCCTACTGGGTAAGCTAAGTGCAGTGTGCAAAAAAAGCAACAACTGTAACCTAACGGCCACCACGCCATGTAACAACACCAAGTCTTTATGGTGTAGATAGGGTCACGTCATTTAGTCGTTGCTGCAAACGCACATCGATGGTAGAAATTTGCAGTGGAATCATTTTCCCATTGTTTTGAGACAAGTCGTTTGTTAACCTTGATTCTGTGACCCCCAAACAGGTCGACAAGGACGCGGAACTGGTGCTTCCCACTCGCACTGTATTCCTCGGCACAACAACCAGGATTGAAGGTTTACTAAGTGGAGCAAAGCGCATACAGCTTGCCAATGGAGCCAACTCTGTATTCACATCGACTGCAAGGTTAATTGCTGTCAGTTTGACTTTGACTGAAACGATTTTTCGCAACGTTATTGTAAAAAAGGGCGAATAACAGCATTTGCGGTTTACCGAAGTTCTGGATGTGAAGTTTACGGTGGTATTAATTTTTAATTCTTTCACAACAGAACCGGAATATGCGTGGACGGTGTGACAGTTTCTGCTACCGAACCTGGAAACCTTACGTTCTCAAGCATTGAAATACACAGGTAATTTTCCATTAAACGCAACGCGAACTCACGGAACCTACATAACTCATTTTCCCTGCGACACAGGTCCTCGGAAGTCAAAATTGAAGAAACAAGCGAAGCCCTGACCCTTAGCGTCGGTGATTTGCGTCTCAACTACCAGTCCCTCTTGTTGATGAACAAGGGAACTGTGATCACTGACAAGGCTGACCTGGAAAGTCAAGGTGTCCTCAGCATGGTCGGAACAGGATATAATGCCGAAGAAGGCTATGGCAAAGGCAGGACTGTTGACGGTGTTGGGTAAGTTGTTAGCTTTATTTTTGCGTGGGGCATGCTATTCGATTGGTATAATTAATGTTGATTGATGTAGATTGGGAGCGGGCCATGGAGGTTACGGAGGGTCGCTTGAAAAAGACGAGAAAGGAGGAGACGCTTATGGATCCTTGTACGCACCAAGTCACCTCGGAAGCGGGGGCGGAAACGGAAATGTAAGTTAAATTAAACATGTGCTTCAAGTTTAACTCAATTAATTTTACAGTGCTAGATTTGGTTGTTGTAGTTTTGCAATATGAGTTTGCATACAGCACTCAATAGATGAACAAACATCTGTAGCGCACAGAAATCTTCTACAACAACATTTGTCCAATAAAATACGAGTAAGTCTTCACGTTTTCAGGGAGTCGGAGGTAGAGGTGGTGGCGTACTACTCTGGCTGAACGGTGAAGATTTCTTCCTGGACGGTTTGATTGACGTGTCCGGATCCAACGGTGAGGGAGAACATGCTGGAGGTGGAAGCGGAGGTTCCGTCATAATTCGCTCTCTCAACTTCTCCGGTAAGTTAAACATCCGAGCCTTTTTTTTGCTTATTGTTGCTGTTACCACAGTTTAAAGGAAAGTAAAGGAGCTAGTCATTAACTAAAACCGTTATGTTAGGTCATGGAGAAGTTCGCGTCAACGGTGGAAACGGGGTGAATCAAGGTCATGGTGGATCGGGAGGAAGACTTGCTGTCCGTGCAAAATGGAAGTACGATTTCCCTGGTGAGTAAATATGTTTCAAATCTTTATAATGAGCACAAAATATGTGTTAAGAGTGTTTATGAACATAATTTTCTGTGGGAAAACAACCAACATTCATAGCCACGGAGTTGCGACCATTGCGTTTTCCAAGTTCTTTTTAATCTGAGGGTCTCGACTCCATAGACGTTGGGTCTTTTGTTCGTTGGTATTTTTTTCATATAAACGCAAGTGTTTCGTTGGTATTCGCAAATCATATACTGAGTTAAACATAAAATTATGTAGATGGTTGTTGATTACATTGGATTGCCATAATGGAGCACTTTCCAAAAAAGCTAAAACTTGCGTTACACACTTAACACATGTTGTTGTTCCAGGGTACCTACGTTCGGTCGGGGGAAGTGGTCAAGTTCCTGGAGCCGCTGGAACCTCCTACGTCGAGGAAACCGCTCGTGGGCCGCAATACGCACAGATGAAGTACGAACAAGCTGGAGCGACTGTCCCTCATGTCTACGCCAACCACACTGTGGTAATTGTGGATGCCGAGGACACGCACGAGTTCCTTCACCAGGACAAGTAAGTATAAAACCTTGCAAAGGATCTTTTTTGATTTTTGGCGTCGTTGTAACCGGTTGAATAAATGTGTTCACAGGTACGCGGAACCGTGGATGTATACGATGATTCAAGGTGGTTTGAAGGACGAAGACGAACGAGAGAGTGATGATTATGAGTTTAGTGAAGCAAGGTTCACCCGACATGCGAACGTTAGATTCTTCCACCAGTCCCATGACGGTTTGGGCCAGGACTCATCCAGGTGAAGACTATACATACCCAATGAAAATTTACTTGATAAACTTCACATTTTTGAAATACATTTTAGTTGAAGTGTTTGGTTTTGCGTTTGTGACTCACGGAATCTTTAATGAATCTTACCTTCTTTTGCAGCGACAAAACAGTTGCAATCGTCCACAAGTTCTTGGGCGACCGCACGGGCAAAGTTCATCTGCGATGCAACCAGACTTTGTTCGTGGAATATTTGAGAAACACCGCAAACGAGTCGGCTGCTCCATGCAGTTACAGGTTGGTAAAAACATTCGGGAAATGTTACTGAAGCATATTCTCTATTTTAAATGGTTGCATATATGCTAATATAAATGACCTAGGTTTTATAAATGATCTCTACAAACCTGTTTCCAGGGTCGATGTTGGTGCCGAATTGATAATGCCAACAAAATCAGTATTGGTCGGCACAAGATCGTGGATCGCCGGAATGTTGGTCGGTGTAGAAGATCTGAAGATAGGCAATGGTGGAGATGTCGTGTTCTTGACAACAGCACAAACCGCTCTAATCGAAAATGGAATCAAGGTACAGCAATCAAAGACCAGTTTTGCTTGTATCCAAGTAGTCCTATTCACTGACCAAACTTGCATCAGTATTCCAAGTATCGTTATAGGACAGACACTAATCAAATGAAATTTCGCTTTACGTTATTGTAACGTGGCCTAAATATTGTGGTCAATTACCTTTTAGCACCAGATCACAGAACCTGGGACTTTCATGTTTGGTTCGTTGGTTGTGATGAGGAACGGTCAAATCGAGTTCAACAAGATCGAGAAACCAGTGGAAATCGACAGCGGCCTGCTTAAGGTGCAATACCAAGGAAACATGTTCCTGCACCACGCCTACATCACTTCTGGTTATGGTGTCGTTGAAAGTGAAGGTGAGATTCTACGTATACTGGAAGTACACATATCGTCCCTTTTAGTCGGAAAAACCTGATGTGCAACATGCAATGTGTTTGCGTTTTTCAGCTGTTTACCTTAACATACTTTATCTAGAACGAGTATAGGAGCCCCCTCGGCTGGTTCCACCAACGTTTCCTCCAGTCGAATTTCTCACAATGCGCTAAAACTCACACTCTTGTAAGCCCCCATCACATACCGCCTGGTAATGACGGTGTAGCTGCAGCGCGTTCTACCTTGATCCACCAATAGTGCCCTCCATTATTTGCACGCTTCACAACGGCTTGGTGATTTTTTTAGTGCTACTTTTATTTAGTGTCGCTAAGATTTCGTTTACCAAGTAAAATAAACTCAACTCAACACTAAGGCGCTACAACAATATCGATATATTCTAGGTGTTCTGCACATGGACAGCGCTGGTTTTGGCGCCGGAGAGGGTCCAGGTGCAGGAAAGACAGTGAACAGTGTTGGAACCGGAGGGGGACACGGTGGTGTGGGTGGTGCGCCGGATGGAGAAACTGGTGGAAACGCCTACGACTCCGTTTACAAACCGGCTGAAGCTGGCAGTGGTGGAGGCAATGCAGGTTGGTGAATGTAAAATTTATCTTGACAGGTTTCTGTGTCGGGTAAAACCGTTTACATAACATAATCCAGACTATTAGTTTAAACTATGCGGTACATGTTTGAATTTAACAACATTGAAAAGAATTTTTACCACCGAAAAACATTAAAAAATACAGCACGAGTCGTAATTTACACTTTTTCGGATTTAACTAACTGTCGTTTTCCCCTAATGCGAAATCCATGTTCGTCTTGCAGCATCGGTGAAGGGAGGATCCGGTGGAGGATATCTTCACTGGAAGGTTGGGAAGTTGCTGGAGATGAACGGACTCCTCTCAGCCTGTGGAGCCAACGCTTCCGGTTCAAACGCTGGCGGCGGTTCTGGAGGTTCAATCCTTATACAATCGACCAACGTTACTGGACATGGTAGGATCCTTAAACTGTTCGAACTACAACTAAAATTGACATTACATCTTCAGAAAAAAAACTCCGCATGCTGAATGACATATGTACAATCAACATTTTGAATTCTACACTATTTTGCCCGCGTTATTGAATTACCAAAATGATGCTAAATCCGGAGCAAGATGAAATACGTTGATTTGGTTGACAGGCGAGTTTAGCGTCCGAGGGGGCAACGGTGGTTCTGACCGCGGA
>QXVZ01023744.1:0-20121 GCA_008931825.1 Phallusia fumigata | reverse complement strand
ACGTGCCAGGCTCTAAACCAATCACGTTCGCCTGAGAAGGAACAGTTTCTAAAGCTTGCCGCGAATCTCGCGTCCCATTGGTCCGATAGAACACGTGATACTTCTCAGCTCCTGTAAAGTTATTCAAGTGAAATTAAAGGTAACCAAACCAATTTGTTTTTAAACCGACCTTTCACCGGTTTCCATTGCAACAGAACTGACGTTGTTGTGACGTCATCAACATTTACCCCTGCGGCAGTGGCTGGTCCTGTGACATCATAATCACTATTAACGCTGTGACATCACAAAAAACATTGTACATGACGTCATGTCGCAACTTACGCGTTGTTTCACGTAATTGAACACTTGCAGCGCTGTGGCGGCCTGAAACCCCAACTGACGTCACAGTTATGACGTATGTTGTCCCGGGAATCAAGTTACTGATCACCGATGATGTCACATTCGAGGTTTGGTTGAAAATTGAATCATTGTTGTTGGAGGCAAAATATCGGATGAGGTAACTGTTTGCCCCTGGACAAGAAAAAATTATAAACCGATAAAATCAGGAAAAAAAGTTATTTACCATGAACTTTGTTCCAGGACAAATGAAGCGACTTTGTGTTAATTTGTGAGATTTCCATCTTTCGGGGCGGGAGGGGAACTGGAAAAAAAAGCGAAAGGTAAAAGTGGTCAACATCAGACAAACTGAAGTCAACCCACCAGTTTGAACATGAAGCAAAACTTCAGGGTTGTGATTGACAACTCCCAAATCCCCAATAGAAATCACTTGTAACTTATACCAACTTCCTGGCCTTAAAGCAGTCGCAGTTGAGGTTATTGAAGCTGTTTTCGGGGTCTCGGAAGTTTCGTTTGAAGATGAAGTCACTTTCAGTTCATAACGATTGGCACCTGAAGCAAAAAACTGAATGTAACCAAGATTATTTATCGAAATGATCAAACTTTGAGAGGAACGTCCTTAAGTTCAGATAGAAATAGCTGATACAAGTNAATATCTTGTACCGCTAGATAATGACGTCACATCAACACGTGGCAACGTCGTTTCCTTGACATTCGTGACGTCATCATCGATATTTCCGTATTCAAGTCGATATTCGTCTGCGCCTGTACAAAAACTCTACTGAGCTGAAACGTCTTGAGATTTTGACGTCATAACTTACCAGTGACGTCACTCCAGTGAACGATTACTGATGACGTCGTTACATTTGTTATGATGACGTCATCAGGTGCAAGTGGAACTGCAAAACAACTCAACTTTTCAATTAACCAACTAGTTTTAAACTAGTTATTAACCAGTATTAACTAGTTACTAACTAACCAGTTTGTATTTGTATTTTTTCGCTTCCTCTCTCGTTTCTTCTGTCTTTGATTCCAATAGAGAAAACGACAAACTCATACCACGTGCCAGGCTCTAAACCAATCACGTTCGCCTGAGAAGGAACAGTTTCTAAAGCTTGCCGCGAATCTCGCGTCCCATTGGTCCGATAGAACACGTGATACTTCTCAGCTCCTGTAAAGTTATTCAAGTGAAATTAAAGGTAACCAAACCAATTTGTTTTTAAACCGACCTTTCACCGGTTTCCATTGCAACAGAACTGACGTTGTTGTGACGTCATCAACATTTACCCCTGCGGCAGTGGCTGGTCCTGTGACATCATAATCACTATTAACGCTGTGACATCACAAAAAACATTGTACATGACGTCATGTCGCAACTTACGCGTTGTTTCACGTAATTGAACACTTGCAGCGCTGTGGCGGCCTGAAACCCCAACTGACGTCACAGTTATGACGTATGTTGTCCCGGGAATCAAGTTACTGATCACCGATGATGTCACATTCGAGGTTTGGTTGAAAATTGAATCGTTGTTGTTGGAGGCAAAATATCGGATGAGGTAACTTTTTGCCCCTGGACAAGAAAAAATTATAAACCGATAAAATCAGGAAAAAAAGTTATTTACCATGAACTTTGTTCCAAGACAAATGAAGCGACTTTGTGTTAATTTGTGAGATTTCCATCTTTCGGGGCGGGAGGGGAACTGGAAAAAAAAGCGAAAGGTAAAAGTGGTCAACATCAGACAAACTGAAGTCAACTCACCAGTTTGAACATGAAGCAAAACTTCAGGGTTGTGATTGACAACTCCCAAATCCCCAATAGAAATCACTTGTAACTTATACCAACTTCCTGGCCTTAAAGCAGTCGCAGTTGAGGTTATTGAAGCTGTTTTCGGGGTCTCGGAAGTTTCGTTTGAAGATGAAGTCACTTTCAGTTCATAACGATTGGCACCTGAAGCAAAAAACTGAATGTAACCAAGATTATTTATCGAAATGATCAAACTTTGAGAGGAACGTCCTTAAGTTCAGATAGAAATAGCTGATACAAGTGAAACAAATATATGCTTTGTCTTTCAAATTTGAGACTGTTAGCAACTTATACATTACTTTACATACTTATTCACGCTGATTTATTCACTACTCACCTATAGCTGGTTGCCAGGCCACGGAAATACTAGTGGTTGTAACTTTGCCCAAGGAAACTTCCGTCACAAATTCGGGAACTGAAAATTAAAAAAGTTTAGCGTTGCAATATCCGACATAAACAAAAAATAACTTACGAGTTGACGTTGAATATATTCCGCTTTCTTCACTTGCAACTTTTCCATCAAATCCAACAGAACTAATACGGATCTCGTATCCCCTCCCCGCATCCAGGGAAATCAACATGTGTGACGTAACGTTCACTATGACGTAACTAGTGACGTCACTGGCCGTGTTTGTGTAACTGAGTCTGTAGCTTGGGGCACCTGCGACGATGGTTTGGCTCGTTTAGCTGATTGAAATTAGCGGGAAAAAAACGAGCGAGGCTCTCACCGAAAACTTTAGTCCAGGAGACAAACACGGAATTGGTGGTTACCATGGCAACCGAGATGTTAGAGGGAATTTCAGGAACTGTGGAAATATTTCGATGATGGATCAAAGTTTTCGACAACAAAAATGTTCCAATTTTCCTAACCTGTTTGTTGACGAACAATCGAACTTCCGCTTTCACTCTCGCGATTCTCGGAATCTACAGCAAATATTTGGAAACCGTAGAATGTTCCGGGGAATAAGTTGTCGATGTGGAAATCGTTGGTCGGCGAGACTAGTTGGAAGGTTTCGTTGATAGTAAAAACCTTTAACCTGTAATTCACAGCTCCTGCAAGAACCTGTTATTATTCTTTTGCGAGGCGGGGTTTAAAAAGTTGGTTTAATCATAAAAATATTTTCACCTTTGACCTCTGTCCATGCAAGTGTTACCGAGTTTTGAGTGACGTCGATGACATTGGGAGCATGAGGATTTTGCGGAACTAAAGATAGAAAAGTTTTATTTTTTGCGGAAATAATGGAAAATTTTTACTTTTTGCGGAACTAAAGATGGAAAAGTTTAAATTTTTGCGGAAGTAATATTGAAAATAATTCAGTTGATTTTTATCGTTGAAAATTAAATCCAAACTTACGAGTCGCTTCGGAGACGATTTCACTCGCAAAGCTGCGTTGATTTTCTTCACCAATTGTTCTAATTGTGACGTCATACATTGTTCCAGAATCCAAGTTTTCAATCACTATGTGCGCGTCCGACGCTAACAACATATCTGGCTGGAAAACGTCATCATCCCGTGACGTCACAAGTACTTCATACGTAATAGCTCCTGCGAAATAATTACATATATTAGTTTCACAGGTCCTGGTTAATTTTTGTTTATTTTTACCTTTTATTTTTTCCCAATCCAGCATGAAACTTGAGTTGGTCGTTCCCGACACAGTGATATTCCGAACCGTCTCGACAACTGCGAAACACGACAGCAATTTTATCCCAAGTCCCAACTTCCAATCCCCGCAACTTACCAGTTTGAAACCTCACAACGTCGCTCCTCCCACGGTTTGTTCGGTTGTTCAATCCCACTGACGTCATTGTTACGTCATACCACGTTCCCGCCGCGAGCTCGGAGATTTGGTGGGGGGAGCGGTTAGCGGTCACATTTCGAACGTCTCCATCCTCATTTTTAACGAATATTTTGTAATACACCGCACCTGTATGATGTCATTTCCGGTTACTGACGTCATAAGATAACAACAAACTCTGGGTGTCAAGAAAACTTTAATTACCTTTCAGTTTGTTCCATTTAATTGTTGCTGAATTCAAATCAACATCAGTTAAAAAGACATCGGCTGGCACATCGGGTACTGGAAATAAAAGTGAAGTTTTGAAACATGATGAGGTAAAAAGTTTTAACCTACCGCATGGTGGAGCACAAGTTGAACTCTGCAGTTGCAGAAAACAGAAAGATAGAAATGTTAATCCCACAAGTTTGTTAATACTAAATACAAAAACAACCGAAAAAAGTTATTAGTAAAAATTCAGGATTCGAATTTTTCACTTACTTGACCAACAGCAAACATACGTCTTCCGTATATTTAAACCCGATTCCGACCCTTTCTTCGTCACAGGTGGAAGTTTTGTTACGTCACAATAGCACAGCTCACATATTTGTTATGTCACCATGTAAAACATACGTCACCACAGCAAATTTTTATTTACAGCAATACATGCAACCATTGTGCTGTCAGCAGTGTTGTGGAAAATCAAAATAATATTTGAAGATGTAAATATATAGTGGAACATTTTGGAAAGTGAATTTTAATGAGAAACTGCAAAGACGATTTTTAAAGGTAAAATATTGTGTTTCTGGCCCCTTGTTATGAAAAATTTGAATGTTGGTTTTAAAGGTGTTTTGTAATGTGCAGCATATTCTTTGTACGGTGAGATTTAATTGTGACATGATAATAATTTAAACAAAATATGAAATACGCTTTTTGTCTTTGTTTAAACTTTGCAAAAATCATTTGTTGGAAATCAAAGGAATACAACAAATACGTGGCGATTGTGACATAAAGTTTGGCACAAAAACTGACAAAGCTGTGTAAGTTACTTAACACCCCTTGTTTGCTCCCCCATGCACACAACAGCGCCACCACGCGTGCAAAGCTTCACGCCAACTCACTGGTCGTCTCGCGAACCACGTGACTTTCAACGCTCGACTGATTTTCCTCCCCAACCGCCGCCACATAGAAATCGTATGCAGTGCCAGCACTCAACGATTCAACCGAAATAAAAGTTTCATTCGTTGTAAGAATTACGTCATCAACATCAAAATCGACGCTGTGGACCCGGATTTGGTAAGACTCGGCTCCTGTGATTGTCACGTTGCTGGTTTTGTTTGTTTATGTAAGTAATAATCATAAAAACGTACCTTTGGCACCTTGCCATTGTAAGCTCACTGATGAGACGTTGACTTGGGTGACAATGACATCTGTCGGGGCAGACGGGACTAAACAAAAAAATTGTTTAAACAAACAAGAAATTGTTCGGTTGATGTCACGGAACAATTCCTACCTGTCTGACTCCTTACTGCATCGCTTCCATCTAAATTCATTTGACCTTTCACCCCGACCGAGTAAACGACAAACTCGTGCCAAGTACCAGCTGTCAGGTTTTCAACGGTGACACCTGTCACCGCTTGACTGTCACCTGCCACGCTTTTGTTGACAATCCCCTCATTGTTTTCGATTGTTACCACATAATGCTCCGCTCCCTTCTGTCCGCTCCAAGTCAAACCGATCGATGTCATTGTGACGTCACTAACAGTGACGGAAGTCGGTTTGGAAGGAACTAACAAACGAAGACAATGAACAGCTGATTCAAATTCGAACCGATTATTACGTCACTTACGAGTAGTTTCGCTCATTTCCGGTGACGTCACACCAGTAAGATTAGCGATCCCGGTACCAGTGACGGTAAATCTGTATTCACTTCCCGACATAAGGTTTGTCAACGTCATAAAAGTTTTTGCTGTTTTCGAAACTGTGACGTCACCATCTTCGCTGTAAGTGTTTATGACGTAATAAACGGCACCTGTAAGCACATTTCGTGTAACGTAAAGTGAAAATTATAAAGTACCATACGCAGCTACATACCTTTGACGTCATCCCATGATAATTTAAATGACGTAGTGGTGACGTCATTGCTCAAAATATTTTGGGGATACGTTGGAGCTGTAAATTAAAACAGAAATAAAATCTACTGGTCACTTTAGCCCAGAAAATATTTTTACCTGTCTGCTGGCTGACCGGTGCACTTGTTACGTCACTAAGCCGTCCGCGCGTTCCCATGGCAACAACAACAAACGTGTATACGTCACCGGGTTCCAGGTTTGAAATTGTTGCAGAGTTTAAAGCAGTGTTTACAAAATTCGCTTCTTGGTTTATCCGGGAAACACTGATCTGGTAAGCGGTCGCTCCTAAACAAGGAATGAGTTGAAGTCTCTTCAATATTGGGTTGAAAACCTTTACTTTTACCTTTTTGTTCATCCCAGATTAGTTGGATCGAAGTCGACTCCACGAAACTCACTCGAACATCTCTCGGTGCGTCAGGTACTAAAATGATTGTAATGGTTAAAATTAATCACAAAACTTCAAACATCATGATTCAACTCACAAGTAGTATCACGAATTTCATGTGATTGCTCGCTCGTGAGACCGTCGTGACCGACTGCTTTCACAGTAAACCAGTATTCGGTTCCTGGGGCAAAATTTTGAAAAGTCGTCCAAGTTTTGTTGGTTAAAAATGATGACTCATCAATTGTGTCGTCACTACCGTTTGTCGATATAGCTATGACGTAATAAAGAGCTCCTAAAAATAAAAAAGCAAATAGAAAACCGAGTTCGATTGTTTGCATAAAATTTTTTCACCATTCACTGAATCCCATGAGAGCTGTAGCGATGACGATGTGACGTCATCAAATTTGAAGTTTTCCGGTCGTGTCGGCCCTGTAATTTACAGAAATGTAAATTTGTTGAATTTTAAAAATTTTACAATGGAAATTTACTTGTTTGTTGCGTCACAATGTTTTCAGGATTTCGATTTTCGCTGGATTTTCCGACGCTGATGAACGTAAACCGATAAATATTGCCTGGAGTTAAATCAGCAACAAGCAACCGGTTGCTCTGTGACGTTTCATTTCTGATTATGATGTCATTGTCATCGAGGATGTTTATTACGTAATACTCGGCGCCTGTTAATCAAAGCAATGAGTTAAAGGGAAAAAAAATTCTATGATAACCACGCACCTATGACGTCATCCCAAATTAACTGGATCGATTGAGAAGTGACGTCGGCAACGTTCATTCCGCTAGGTGGCAGGGGAACTAAAACAGAAAAAGTTTAATTAAAATCATCAAACAACAAACATGGGACATCATTACCTGTTTGCACTTCTATTTCATGTGATTTGTCGCTGGTGAGATTTTCGTGAGTCACTGCTTTCACCGTGAACCGGTACAAGAAACCCGCATTCAACCCGGACACGGCAAACGACGTATGTGACGTCACAATGGGAGACAATGGAATCGTCTGTGAGTCGACAATCTGGTCAATGTTGACAATGTAACTTGATGCACCTGTTTGGGGAAAGGAAACATTTCAGAAACGTTTCAATCGATTTTAATTTTCCTGATGTTATCTTTTAAAGGTTGCCATAGTAACATGTCTGTCCAAAAAATTCTCTATTAACTCATAACTAATTAGTTGAATAACACAATAATAAACTAACCTGTGACGTCATCCCATGACGCAGTTACTGACGTCGTAGTGACGTCAGAAACACGAAAGTTTAGAGGACTTGCAGGAACTGCAAAAAAATTGTATGTTAGAGTTTTAAAGAAAGTTCACAACAACTTATGACGTCATTAACACGAACCGGTTTGTTGCGTCACAATGACGCTGTGTTGTTCGTTGACTCGACCCCTGGTTCCAACCGAATTTAAAGTAAAATCATAAAATAATCCCGGTTCCAATGCACTTATTGTTACGCCGGATGTTGGGGTTGCTACGTCACCAATTACTCTTCCAGATTCACTTTCTTTTACTACGATTCTGTATCTTGTTGCTCCTGTGACGTAATAACCAATAAAGTTCAAATATGTCGAAAAGTTTTTTTATGTTTTTTTACCTTTCATTTCCAACCAGCTTAACTCGACGGTTGTCTGGGCAACGGAACGTACCACCAAACTTCTCGGTACATTTGGTACTAGAACAAAAACATTTTCATCAATCACATTCACGAAAACCACACAACCGCGTCTACTCACGTGTTGTCTCACGAATTTCGTGACCCTCATCGCTCGTGATACCATCGTAACCGACCGCTTTCACCGTGAACCGATATTCCGTTCCAGCGTTCAAACCTTCAATTTCCAGTGAAGTCACAGTTGTTGTGATCGTTGGATTGGTAACTGTTACGTCACTATCATCGGTTGATAATGTCACAATGTAAGAAACCGCTCCTGAAGTCACAAAGTTGTCAAGCATGGGAAATTAAATAATGTCAGAGTTAAGTTACCATTGACAGGGTTCCATGACGTCATTAGTGAATCTGTGGTGACGTCAGACAGTTGAAAGTTGGCGGGAACTGACGGAACTGCAAAAAAGATGTTTGTTACATAATTATGACCAAAACAAACAACAAAATTATGACCAAACCTGTTTGTTGCGTCACAATATCACTTCCCTTCTGGTTTCTTCTGTCTTTTTTACCAATCGAAAATACTGTGACGTCATAAAACGTTCCAGAATTCAGGTTTTCAATAACAATTTCTGATGACGTGCTGCTCAGTTCTTGTACAAATTGATCGTCTGACGTCACCGTGATGACGTACCTTGTAGTGCCTGTAAGTCGACCATAAAGTAAGTTTCAAAAATTTACTTTGATTATTTTAAATCTCACCTTTTACGTCATCCCAGTCTAGACTTAAACTTGTTGTCGTAAAACCAACCACTAGAGGGATTGAAGGACGTGAAGGAACTGAAAGAAACAAAACCTTCTAGATTAGCAAAACATTTCCCACACAAAAAATCGCGGAGCATAGAAATCGTACCTGTCGTTTCTTCGACTTGCAAACTCGCTTCGCTCATCCGATTTTCCTCACCAATACTTTTCACAACAAACCAATATCTTGTACCGCTAGACAATGACGTCACATCAACACGTGGCAACGTCGTTTCCATGACATTCGTGACATCATCATCGATATTTCCGTATTCAAGTCGATATTTCAAAGCGCCTTAAAAATCGTTTTCTTGTAAAATACAATAATTTCAAACTTTTTTAGGTTTATACGTCATAACTTACCAGTGACGTCACTCCAGTATACCATAACCGATGACGTAGTAACGTTTGCTATAGTGACGTCATCAGGTGCAAGTGGAACTGCGAAAAACATGAAGTGAAATAAATTACCCAGCTATGTACTAAAAAGCTTGTTCATCAAATAGTTATTAACTAACTGGTACTAACTAATTATTAACTAAGTGGTACTAACTAGTTATTAACTAACTGGTACTAACTAGTTATTAACCAGTATTAACTAGATACTAACTAACCAGTTTGTATTTGTATTTTTTCGCTTCCTCTCTCGTTTCTTCTGTCTTTGATCCCAATAGAGAAAACGACAAACTCATACCACGTGCCAGGCTCTAAACCAATCACGTTCGAGCTCCTTTCAACTGTTTCGATCACGTGACGATCAGTAGAGCTGCCATTGGTTCGGTAAATCACGTGATATTTTTCAGCACCTGAAAGTAAAAAAATAAAAAACTTAAGTGAAGAAATATTTGAACAATTTTGCAGCAAGTTCTTTTGAACTCACCAATCACAGGCTGCCACGTCAGCTCGACTGACGTCGGTGTGACGTCACCCACATCAACCCCAGAAGTTGCGGCCGGCCCTGAGTTATTATAATTGAGGTCAAAAAAAGCGATATCATGTGAAAGCTATGCCACGAAACTCACGAGTTCCTTCACGAATCTCACGACTGTGAGAACTCATCTGGCCTTCTTCACCAACCGAGCGAATTGTGACGACATAATGGTTTCCCGGCATTAGGTTCGAGATTATGTACTTTGGTGATTCGGACGATGGAACATTATACGTGCTGATGACGTCACCTATGTTTGAGCTAAGTATGACGTCGTAGGATGACGCGCCATGTATTTTCCGCCACGACAGGTGGATGTAGGTTGTTGTGACTTCATCCACATCAATCTGATTCGGTGGGTTCGGAACTGAAAGTCGGAATATGAGACGAGATTCGGGAAAAAATCAAACATTTCTCACCTGTCTGTTTCCTCACATAAACATCTGGGTCAAAGTTCACAACGTCCAAGTCTCCAATCGAATGCACTCGGAATTCGTACCAACTTCCGGCCCGCAAACCTGTAACTCGTAACTCTGCTGACTCGCTGCTTATGACGTCATTCGTGTCCGTCACTATGACGTTGTAACGCCGAGCTCCTGGTGCAGAATTCCACGTCAATCCAATGTCTGTCGTTGTTACGTCATCGACCCTGATGTCATCAACCGGTTGCGGTACTACGTCACAAAATTCAATTAAAGGCACCAACCAACTATATTTACGTGATGATGTCACTTACAAGTTGCCATGACGATAAATTCAGTTTCTTCACTTTCCGTGACGTCATCCATTCCAACCGATCGAACGCTAAGCCGATACGCAGTGCCCGGTTTCAATGACGTAACAAGAAATGACGTCAATGACGTGTCTTCGGTTCGCTCTTCATCTTCGGAAATCACTCGAACCTTGTATGACGTAGCACCTACGTCACAATGTAAGGTAAGAATCCTGGGACAATTATGTTACTATCAAATTCGTACCGTAAACTTCATCCCATGAGACATACACAGAAGTGGTGGTGACGTCAGAAGTGTTAAAATTTCCGGGTGCCGACGTCACTGCAACGGAACGTGACGAAGTTACTTTGTGGCTGAATAAGTGCTGACTCAGCATTTTTACCTGTCTGGACTGTCAGTGTTTCACTTCCGATCCCGTTTTTGGCGACACCAAGTGAGAAAACGCTGAAACTGTAAACTCCCCCAGGTCGAAGCGAACCGACCTCGATGTTATTCGAAACACTCGATAAAATTAATTCTTTCTCCAACTCATCGCTGTTCATTGTGACGTCATAACTCACAGCTCCTAGAAGCGAGCGCAGTGTAACCAAAATATCTTTGCTGACGTAATAAGCAACCTACCTCTGACGTCATCCCATTCAATGCGTATGGTTTCGGTTGAAACAAAGGTTGCTACTGGCAACGATGGCGTTCCAGGCACTGTGACAAAAAATCGGGTAAAAAAATCATTAAAACACAAAAAAACTAAGAACTTACAAGTTGCTTGGGAAAATGCCTTTCTCCTGTCACTGACGCGACCCTCTTGTTGCCCAGCAACTTGCATTGTGATGTCATATGTAGTACCAGATTGAAGTGACGTCAAAATGTGTGACGTGTCGGTGGTAGTAAACTGCAGGACGTCATTCTCAGTTGTCGCAACCGTTACGTCATAATAAGAAGCGCCTTAAAGAACATAAAAAAGTTCTTGAAGAGTATTTATGCTTTAACAAAGTTTATTGATGAAATTTTATGTCTAAAATGTAAATTTGATTTTTTGTGGGTTTAATTTGAGCTTCAAATTAAATATCCCTGCAAGATATTTTGTGTTACTTGCGTCAAGCGTTATTTGATCATCACAAAAAATACAGAAAAAGTTTATGTTCCAAGTGTAAACGCTGGAAATGTTAAGTGTTTACACAAGTAACTTTATTTACTGTCAGCTCTATAGTGCCCCCTAGTTGTGTAACGTAAACCTGATGCTGATATTTACCCAGATGAGCTAAGCTACTTGTTTTGCTGCTACCAGTGAACCTTGTTGGAAGGTTGTCTTTCCACTAGATGGATTTTATAACCCTTCACAGTTTCATCCACTTTTCACCGTTAGCGCACAACTTTGTTTGTTTAAACCACGGTAACCGGGGGGAATTCCCCGCCGAAAGGGGGGTTAAATATCGGTCAAAAGGGTCCATGGAATAAAAAGGTTGAGAACCACTTGTTAAACCCGATAATAATGAGTTATCTCGCCAAGTTTAAAGGCCAGGTCACCCCCTATGTTACTCACCATAAGATGAACGCCACCAGAACCCGATGGAAGTTGTGGTGAAATTGTCGACCACGAATCTGCCCGGGAACCGCGGATCTGAGAACAAGAATCGAATTAGCACTGAAATTAATCAAAACACGGAAAATACTGACTTGTTTGGACAGAGAGAGATTCGCTTCCTTCCTCGTTCACTCGTTCTTCCTCGCCGACCGAAAACACCGTGAAATTATACCAGGCCCCCGGACGAAGTGAACGCACGCGCGCTGTCGTAGCTGTGACGTCATCAACAGTGGGTACGTCACTCTCCGTTGACGTCACTTTGATCTTGTACCTCACGGCGCCTGCGCGAAAACAATGACGTTGGTAAAGTTGAAAATTTGTGGCGAGTGTAAATTGTTTGACCTTTCACCGACTGCCAGATGAAAAAAACCCAGTTAAGCTGAACTTCGGTTGTTTCCAGACCTGTCGGGTTGGCGGGAACTGAAACAAAATTTTAATTAAATCCAAATATTTATAGCAAAACATAACAACTGACCAGTTGTAGTTTCAATGTTATTTGCTTCGTTGCTTCGGATCTCCACATCTCCAATCGACTTCAACGAAAACAAGTACTTACTTCCAGCTTCGAGTGACGTCACGCGTGTTGACGTCACACTAGTTTCTTGTATGTCTATATCACCGGTGTCTGACGTCACCGTCAGTTCGTACCCGGATGCTCCTAAGCAACAGAAATGCATTTAGCGTCAAGCAAAATACCTTGATGACGTATTTGTGAAGTACCTGTGACGTCACTCCACTCCAGTGTGACGTAATCAGTTCCTACTGACGTAATCACAAAACGATCCGGAGCAGTTGTCATGGTCTGCTGCACAACGCTTTCTGATTGGTCGGAAGTTTTCCCGCCATCTCCGATAGTCTGAAGCTTGACGACGTATCTCGTTCCAGATTTGATTCCAGTTTGTGTAAACTTTAATTCCTTTGTTTGATGACGGTGCGTCATTGTTGAACCTTCCTCTTCAAACATGATGACGTATTCGATGACGTTGCCTGCAATATGACATCGTTACTACCCGATGTATGAGTTTAGGATTTTTATTCCAAACCTTGCACAGCCTCCCATGAAATCGACACCGATGTTTCGTCAAATGACGTCACTGCTGCTCTTGAGGGGGTTGAGGGCTCTGAAAAATTATTCCAAAAGATTTCTGCATTTTCATTAACTTTTAGCATTTAAAACAAACAGCCAAAATAATCAGTTTATCCTGACCTGTAGCGTCGGTGTGCTTGAAATCCTGTTCGCTTCTTCTCTCTTCCATTCCGACAGCGGTCACATAAAAATCATACTCTGTACCCGGTGTCAGATTGTCCACTATGAGGCGTGCTTCCGTGACGGTCAAAGTTCGAATTTGGCGCGAATCCAAAAGAATCGTCACCAAATATGAAGTAGCTCCTGAAACAAGAGAAAAAAACGCAAGTTTCAACATGTAATTCCAAATAACTTCCACACAAATATATTACACATGTGCAAACCAACCTTTCACGTCGACCCAAACTAACTCCATGTCGGTGGTCGTACTCGCAACGGTTCGGACATTGTACGGTGTAGCAGGAGCTGTAACAAAGTTCAACCTTCAACAAACAATCCCATGTTTAACACACAAATGTACAGCACCTGTGTATGCCGAAATATCTGGACTTCCGTATTCGCTCCTCCTCCTCAACTTCCCGATGGAGAACACGTTGAAGTTGTAGTGAGTTCCGGGATTTAGGCCTCCCACCACAAACTCGCTTCCACCAGCCTCAACTTCGGCGCTTTTCCCATCTTCCAGGTTCGTCACTTTCACCAAATATTTCCGCGCTCCTGTTTACGCAAGGAACTAAATCTGATCCGATCCAAGTGTTTAGTTTTTTACAGAAAAACCTGAAAATTTTTTCTCAAGAGTTTTTACCAATGACGTTCAACTGACCTTTGACGTCATTCCACGTCAGTGTTACCGAACGTGACGTCACAGTCGATACGGTTGGCTGATCAGGGGTCGCCGGGTCTGAGAATTTTAGCGTGAGTTTTACTTCTAGATTATGTCGTCATAATGACGCGGTTTACCTGTTTCTTCTTTTATGGGGGCGCTTTTGCTGCTTCGGCGGTCCGCGTCCTCCCCAATGCTGGTGACCCGGAAAGTGTATTCGGTTCCCGGTTCCAGCGAAACTTGCAAGGATTCGGTTTCCTCCGTTTCCGTATCGGGTATTAGTTTATTCGAATCCTCATGACGAACGGAAATGACGTAATATCCGGCACCTTGAAACATAAAAATCATAAACTTTCACCGTCACCATGGAAACGAGCGGTAACTTACCAACCACGCTGTTCCACGAAAGTTGAATCGTCGAGTTTGTGACGTCACTAATGTTGATTGTTATCGGCGCGAGCGGAACTGAAACACACACATGAATCGGTGTGAGGTTTATAAACAATCCAAAGCGACAAGGTACTCACTGGTTTGTGCCTGCAGAGCCTCACTATCGACCCAATTCCTCCTGTTCCGAGTTCCCACAGAGAAGACGCTCATGTTGTACCATGCTCCCGGCACCAACCCCCCCACCTCGTTCCCAGCCTCATCCGATCTAACCTCCCACTCTGTGTTGTTGCTAGGCGCAAACTGGATGACCCGAACGTAAAAGTAAGTCGCTCCTGCGAACAAATATGACGTAATCCGTTGTGTTCGAATGTTTTTGTTGTTTTCGACACCAACCTTTTACGTCACTCCATAGCAACGACATCGACTGTGTCGTAACAGTCTCCAACTTTGGTTTTTCAGGCGTGACGGGCACTGAAGCAGAACAAAGCAATCGTCAAATTTAATTATGGGAACAAGTTTTTCAAGAAATAAGATCAACTAAAAATATAGTGAATATATAATTTGCCGAATAACGTCAGTTTCAAATACAACCCAAAAAAGAAAAAAAGTTAAAAGCAAAATATCTTTTTAAACATACACACAAACGTCGAACATTTTTGTACACAACATTTTAATTTTTTCCCGCAACAACTTGAAAACTTACAGGTGGTATCGGAAACTCTATTGGTTTCCCTGCTAACTTGCTCCTGGAAGCCGATAGAGCTGACATAGAACCGGTACCTGGTTCCGGAATCTAACCCGGCCACTTCCGCATGCAGGGAATCGTTCACACGCTGCTTTACTTCACGGTTGAGTGCTTCAACATCCAGAGTCTCAGCTCTCACGAAGTAACCGCTGGCACCTAGAATAAAATTTCGTCGGAAATTACCCTACGAGCAATACTTAGCTACTATGCCTATCTATAGGTCGTTGTTACACGGTATAAGCTTAAATGTTCCATTACTTGTATAATTATAAGAGTAACCCAACTTGACGACATAATCACATAGTTTATTTTGTTGAAACAAGCTTTGCAAGCACTACAACGTTGAAAGCATTGTCTGTCCAGTTCGTCTTCTGCACGGGCTTGTGCGGTCCACCACGAACTTCTTCCCGGATGGGACGCTTAATCTAATTTGGTGCGAGATGATAACGCAGCAGGTTTAAACAGTGTTTGTGTTTGTAGTCCTACTAAGGATGTTTCGACAACAAAGCTGACAGAAATGTGGCCGGAGAAGATACTTGGCTGCAACTTCATCACATAACTACTACTGTGCTAGTGTTTCCTGGAGGTACTTACCCCACATTTCGTTCCAACGCACAGTGAAGCCATCCACCTTCGCGTCACGCAAACGGACGTTGGAGGGCGGCAGAGGGACGGTTTGAACGTTCACAGTCACACTTCCGTTCTCGTTCAATCGATCCTTCGCATCTCGCGCGTACACTGTGAAGTTGAACCAGGTCCCTGTTTCAAGTCCTGAAGCTCGGACACGTGACCGAAAACTGACCAATCGCGTCTCGAATCGGTCGGATATTGTTTGCATCACAATCTCGTATTGTCTCGCGCCTGTAGACAAAGTTACCAGCACTTGTCATCGCAACAAAACATAACAACAAAGTCAGCACCCAAAAATATTGTGACACCAACAAATGTAAATATTTAAACTTGACAATTAAATACCTTTAACTGGGTCCCATTGTAACGTCACAGTTGATGGCGTCACACCTGTGTGACGTACACCAGTAGGCGTTCCTGGAACTGAAAGAGGCAACAAGTTTGTGACTAAAATTTCCAAGTTAAACCGGATAATTTCAACTTACTAGTTCTCTCATATGCAACTGCGCCCAAACTACTTGTTCTGTCGCTGTGTCCAATGCTCTGAACCCGGAAACTGTACAAAGTCCCGCTACTCAATCCCCAAACCTGATATTCTGTGTCGTTTGTGTGGTACCGTACCTCCAATGATTCCGTTGACAAGCCACTGAAGTCGGTGGTGGATACGTATAAGTAGTAAGAAAGCGCCCCTGCAAGGAAACCATTGTGACGTCATATTAACTTGTTTGGTTTATTGTGACGTGATATACAGTTGTGCGGTTTGACGTCATACCTTTAACTTTGGGCCATCTGAACAATAACGATGATGACGTCACCTTCCAAAACGAGCCAATATGTGGTGGAATGGGAACTGCGACGACATAGAGCAAAGGTATTGTGGATTATGACATCACAGAGTCAATTACAAACCTGATTGTTCATGAAGAACTTCGCTCGATTCCGGATTCATTTTGCCAAAAGCGTTGATGGAGCGGACTTTAATGGAGTACCACAATCCCGGAAGAAGTTTGTCCACCGTTATTTCATCCGCATCAGTGAATGGGATTATCTGACGGTGATTCTCATCTTTCTCCAACGGCTGGGCTTCAATTTCGTAACTAACTGCGCCTGTATCGGTTCAGTAAAAGTATGTAAGCCTTCGATATGTTTCACATATGATTCAAAGATTCAAACCTTCAGCTGGTTCCATTGTGAAAGCCATAAACGTCATGTTGACATAAGTTGCCCGAGGTTTACCAGGGACTGCAGGGACTGTACAAAATAAATTTCGGTGAAAATTTGCTCATTTGCTAATTTTTTTTCCTTTTACCATCTTACTTTCAAAACTGCAATTAACTGATTTTAAATTAAAATGAAACCTGTTGAGTTGATCACAGTTTCACTCAGCTTGCTGATTCCACCCTGGTATCCCTCTGTTTTGACGCTCAACCGATATTCCACCCCTGGCTCAAGATCGCCCACTAGCGCCGTAGAAAACGTGCTGTTCACTGTCCGGTAGGTGTCGCCAGTCGGTACCCCGGAAAGCATTTTCTCAGCTTCGACGTGATATATCTTCACACCTATTCATGTAAACACGTAAGGTTAATAAAGATATTTCATTGTAATGATTTATTTGGGTGTCTTGGGATCGAGTTGTTAGCGCGACTGCCTTGTGCGCGCAAGGTTGTGGGTTCTAATCCTGTCTCCGTCGCTTGTGTTTTGAAGAGCAAGAAACTCAAGCGACATTGCTCCAAAGCAGTGGACTCGATGGGTCGATCCAAATTTAAATTAATTCCTTCAAACAGGTTGAAAAATATAAACAAAAAATGATGGAACGGAACTGCAATGAGGCAGCGGAACTGCAATGAGGCAGGTAGCTTGATGGTGGACATGAGCATAAGCTTGATGGTGGACTTAATGTTATGAGCATAACGATTCGGGCGTTGTTCCGCCCACCGAGGATAAAAATGAAACAAACAAACAGGTGGGTTACAGTCATTGTTTTAAAATACTTCACAATGCGCAACTGCGTGACGATCTTATGACATCATCAACTCACCAATGGTGTGGTTCCACGTCACCTCTAAACTTGTCGGGTTTGAACTCAGCACTCTAACGCCCTCCGGTGGGCTGGGTACTGCAAAAACAGTAAGAAATGTGAGACTTAAGGAAAACTTGCTGATCAACTCTNAACATGCAATCGGTTTAATTTCGTTTATGACGTAATACCTGTGTTGAGGATTAGAACTCGTTTCGGTCCAGCGACCCCGTCACGCCCGAACGCCCACAGGTGGGCAACGTAAGTCGAAGCTTGCCGCAAATCACTGAAGCGTACGAAGGTTTTAATGGCGGGAATATTCCGAACTCTCGCGAGTGGGGAGTCCCCGCCAAGTTCCCGAATCTGTGTGAAAATAAGCATGAGTAGCTGGACGCAGGGTAGCATTGTGGGATTCGAACCCGAAACCAACTGAGCTTCGTCTCCTCCTTCGATAAGAAGCAAAACATCTCTACGTTGCGACAAATTTCTGATGATGACAACAGCGTTTGTAGAAAGATAGAAAATGTTTCACACACAAGTACTGTCTTGTATCTTTTTATTGAGACTAATTAGAAACTGATAGTTTTCATAAATATTCCCAGACCTTCTTCCCATTTATCAAACACAATTTATCAAATACTATTATGACGTCACCTCGGCTTGATATTTTGACGCGAAGGTCTGCGCCACCCAGCGGACTCCGATCGAGTGAGGACCGACGTCGAAAACCTCCGCACGAGGCGCTCCTACCGCTGTTTCCAACAAACACAGATGACAGTTAGTCTCGGAGCAGTCGCGCCCAGCGGCATCGATGACGTCACAGTGTGACGCACGAACACTTATTAGTGATTTAACAGGAAATTAACGTGTTTTGAAAACACTCAAATTATCAATTCGACCTCTTGACCTTTGAAGAGCGGGTTTGACCTTGAACTATGGTTGGAAGAAAATCTGTTAGTTCGAATGAGTTCAATTAAAACTTTTAACATTGTAAAATGCCTGTGTGTTTTATCAGTGAATAATTATCTTTAGTTTGTTAATTTATAAATAGTAATTTGACAATGTTTACCTTTGTGTTCCTTTGATTTCTAATCTATTTTTCAACAAGTACGAAAGTTTTTTGTAAACAACGAGAAATCTGTTGTTACTGGAAACTTTATAATGTGCTTGCGATATCAAATTTCAGCTTCCAACCACAAGTTTATTTGCTTTATGTCTGGCAAGTAGGTCGTGCCTGGCATCGAACATAAACACGAAATTGAATTAATTCTAATCCAAGCGACCTACGTTGAGTGCAGATGCTTTTAAGCAGGTGATTCACCCTCCGTGAAAGATCCTTGTATCTCACACTGTAAATCAAATGCTTGCTGACTGGTTCGGACGGAATCACCTTAATCTGACGATATATCGCATCTGAAAAACAAGAAATGTATTTTAAAGACATAATTTCATTTTTTTTTAAATATAATCACCCAAATAGTTCGCAAAAGTAACATAGTATTCCCGATGTCACCATCATAAAAATTAAACAGGGAGTTTACCGAATCGTCGAAACATTGATATGACCTTGATGACGTAACACACGACAACTAAAACATCCGTCATACCTCGCTACAGCGAATAAATTTTTGATCGATTACTGGTGATCAGTCAAGGTNCGTCATTGTTACGTCACACAGGTCATGTTTGTGACGTACCGTGTTCCGGGGTAAAAAGGTTGTCGGCGACGAATTCCATCGCGGTGTGAACTTTGACCCCGCGACCTGTGACATTGAGCTTGTCGAACGCGTCATCAGCTTTCTCCCTTGTTGTGACGTCATTCAAACTCGCGATGTTGGTGACGTCACCGCCAAAACTGAAACGATGACGTCACTCGATTGGTTGGCGCCAACAATCAAATGATTTGTGATATTTACAAGAGCGCGCTCGAAGCGGGTCCGTAAACCAGCTTTACACAGTCAAGCCTGATAATGGCAAGGTTGATCGAATAAAGCTGGTTCGGAACCCGCATCAGTCAAACAGCGTTTACCTGGTAAGTGATATCCTCGTTTTGTCGGGGTGGATTGAAAGTTTTTTGTAAACACTCTTCAGATAATCTTGAACAAACTTCAGGTTTGTGGGTCCAACCAAGCGTGTCGTCTCAACAACAACATAAAGATCAATGACGGCCATGCGACAATCTGGAAACCAATGTCGACATAATTTAACAATTTCAAGTTCTCAGAAAATCAAAATTTATTAAAAAACTAATAGGTTTTCAGAAAATCAGAATTTTCAGAATTTGAAATGGCCATAGGTCAAACATAAAGACAAATTTTCAACAAAGG
>QXVZ01023743.1:0-12355 GCA_008931825.1 Phallusia fumigata | reverse complement strand
CATCTCCCGTTATCTTGGGCGTTGTTCTCATGTACTGAAGCCACCAGCGTCCAACCTCCCAAGTTTGTGACCATATCACAATATGTCTGATACTGGAATCCGCGTGAGTCTTCCAAAGTGTAGATTCCACTTGGAGGGGGCGTTAAGGAGTTGTCCAGTACATCTTTACAGGAGCTGTTGCGTGCTACAATAAACGAGTTTAAAATGTTTGTCTTGATTAGATGCAAAAAAGATTTGTGAACGTGCCGGGTAAAACAAGAAACAAAAAAATTCATGCTGAAAAGAAGTAGCCTATAATTACCTGTTTCGGAAACAACAACTAGCAATACCACGATCACGCAAGTTTCTTTTATCATTTTTCTTCAAGTGATTTTTTCTTTCCGCTTATGAAATCGAAACTACAAGGCAGCCTTGTTTATATACCGCCAACAAGGCAAGGTAAGTTACCTGTGTTTGTTTGGCAAACAGTTCATGGTTTTTCATCCACACGTTGTTAATTGACTCCAAGACTATTTATGGCCAACCAATATTGGAACACATGTCCAGACCCTTAGACTGCTTCACTCGAGAAGGGGAGCATTCTTTGTCATCACCATCGGGCAAGAATTTGCCGTTGTGTTAATGATTATACTAAGGTTCTGTTCCTATTCCCAACATATTTGACCAACACAAGCGTTTGTTAAATGAGCCTTGATATTTTGTTTAACCGACAATTAATAAACATTTTAAAAAACAGGTGAAACCAGGACAAGTCGGTAAAAATGGAACGAAGAGTTTGCACAAAAATTAGAACCTTTATCATGCTTTTGTTCTCGCAAAAAATCATTTAATACATAAAACAGAGTTAACATGAAATACAACCAAGAAATGCTACTGTCACATGCACCTAAAAGCTTTATATCCATCACTCCAAAATTATAAGCGGTTTATCTAACAGTGAATTTAATTTCAACAGTTATAATAGTTTGGGATTAAGGGGTGAAGTGGTTTTTATACGGGTCTGCTGTTACCCCAGCAAGTGCGGAAAAGTCTCGAAATTGAAATTCCCAATGGAGCTAGTGCATCAAATAAGGGGACGGAGTAAAAATGACGGAAAATGAAGCCTAACTTGGCCCTTCTGTGGAGACTTAGTTTAAGTTGAGATTAGGATTGAGCTGACTGACTCTACCTTAACAAAGTTACAATGACAAACAATCAAGCGTACAAAATAAGATAGATATCTGTATTTTTTTAAAGTATCCCCTGCTTTAGCGGCAAAAAGCAATACCAAGATAAATCAGATCATTTTGCTCAGCTAGTTAATTTTTAGCCTACTCTTTTTTGCTTGTATAATGTTTTTAAATTTTTCGCCATGTTGCGTTGCTTGCGTGCACATAAAAAATTCTGCGTTTACCTTCTTTATCACTCAATTGGGGCATTATTATTAAGTTAGCTTAGCCAATATTTGTCCATCTTGTTCTGCATTGTCGTCGAAAAGTTTGCAATGTTCCTACGAAAAGCATTGACCAATATTTGCGGTTTCTATTTTTGCTTCCTCGATGTTTGTTTCTTGTCACATCAATACTTGTTTAACCAACGTGATGGGAAGGCTAAGGCAACAGAGCAGATGGCAATTGCAGAAGTGCATAGGGTCAACGTGTCAGGGTTTTTTGCAACGTTGGAAACGGAACTAATTTTACAACGTGACACTTTGTATTATAATAAATTTCGCTACTGCGCGCAAGATTGTAATCAAGAAAATAAAACAGTAGACTGACCTGGCAGAGAAACAAAAAGAGGCTGCAAAACTCACGCCTGAAAATACGTCAAGGTAAAGAAATTTGGTGCGTTTTTTGTACAAAGGCGCAGCAGCCGCACTTATGACACTTGGCTGAAGATTAAGAGTACACGCAACAATATAAACTTCATTTTATTTTGTTTTTTGCACAATTATCCACAAATGATCGAATAACTACATGCAAAAATTGATTACATTAGGTTTAAGGGTTAAATTATTTGAAACCACAACATTTAAGAACCCTGAACACATTTTAGCGCATTTAAAGCTACAGTATTACTGCAGCGGCAACAGTGCCGCGCGCCGTCTAGCGGCAAGCCAATCAGACCAAACTGGTCACAGATATACCAGTTAAGAGCACCACAGTACCGCGACAGGCGTCGCCATTAAACTAGGTCGCCTGTTTTTCCACGATATTCCAGAAAAGGCCAGTTGGAAAGACATATTATTGCAACACACGTCGCAACCTAAACTAGGTCGCCTGTTTCTTCCATAATATTCTAGAAAAGAGTCAATGCGAGTGAGAGAGTAACATTATTGCGACACACGTCGCAACCTAAACTAGGTCGCCTGTTTCTTCCACAACATTCTAGAAAGGAGTCAACGCGAGTGAGAGAGTAACATCATTGCGTCGCAACCCAAACTAGGTCGCCTGTTTCTTCCACAATATTCTAGAAAAAAGCTAGCATAAACCGCTCCACTTTCGGCCCACGTTATTCGTGCTAAAAACTTAGACTAGGTCAGCTAGATAGACCAGAAAACGAGGAAGCCAGGCTGTGACATTTAGACAGGCGAAATAACATGGAAGCTGGGCTGCGACACTCTGTCAGGCGACTGTAAATAATTTGAGTGCGAGCGCCGCCGTAGAGTCAGAGTTGGTTAAAATATTCAGCGCGTTGTCGACGTATAGGTTATTCAGGGAGCTTTATTTGTTCTATGTATAAGCCCGTAGAGACTAGTCAAGAAATAAACTTATAAGTTAGAATATAAGCGGTTTTATTGATATGACTCAGAATAGGGGGTTGGCAATCAGTTTTTATGTTGTTAGCCTACTTGTATATACATTTTTAATGACTGTTATTCTTTTTGGACCTTCAATTTGAGTGAACTGTTAGTTTCATTTAAATACTGGAAATATTAATAAACCAACGATGTAATAAACGAAATCAACGTGTGATTTGGAATCCCGGAGATTCACCTCCGATATTCTCAAGACAGCAGTCAAGAATAATAGCACATTACAATACCACATACTGATTGAATATTTAACCAACTTGGACGGCGGCATCTTGAAGAACTCACTCACACCTTGTCCACACACACTCGCACACACGCACGAGCACACCTCCGAGGCACATCACATTGGGGCAAGAACTTCAGTACTGATGTACTGGTACTTGGTAGCTGCTTTTTTTGAACTCCAAACCTGTACACAAAATGTGCTGGATTATTTAAAGTGTTTTAAGTTTTAACAAGAAACAAATGACACTTTGTTTTACCTTTTTTTCCTTTCAACCAACCAAAGTCTGTACACCTGTAAAGACATTTGGCCAACCAATCATGATGAATTTGAGTAAATTTCTTTGACCTTTGTTCTTCTCTTTTCAGCTCAAAATCTTCAATTGTTTGCCAAAGTATAGTGCCTACAAATTGTTGCACACTGTAGTAGGCTACATAGAAGACAGAAAAAACGTTACTTGTTAGTAACCAACAATTTAACTTCATCATGTTTATGCCCTTTGACCCTATATTCAGATAATCAGCTGGCTTGGCAGTTTAAGCTTAAATGTTGGTAAAGTGAAATTATTCAAACTAAGGCATAAAAATAATAAAGTTGGTGCTTCTCACATCAAAAGCAAATTAGAAATTGCTCAAAAATAATATTCTAAAAAAACACTTGAACCTTACATGGATGAGCGTGCTTTGATTCTCATCAACAAAGAGACCCAAAGAACCAATTTTCATTTTTACTAGAATCAGGTAGTTTTAACCATTTCCATTAAGGTAAATTGATTTCGCCATGAAATTAGTCAGACCATTTTACAATTTGGTAAATGCCAAAATCATTTTGTTTGTTATCTTGAATAATATCTGTTTTGTATGTCTGCTTGTAAAATTGCAACAACAATTTGTTTGGACCAAACCTATAACTTGTTTGCTTTGAAACCATGAAACAAACAAGTGGATGGCAAATATTAGGAGATCAATTCTTAAACAAAATGTAAGAACACAAAGCTTGCACATAACAGGTCGCCACAGTTGCATATGTTTACATTCACAGCCTTTAGGTGTGGATTTTATAACCACACTGGTTTGCAGAAGGGAGCTTTTCAAAACTGCTAAAGATTTTTTACAGAACAATTTTGGAAAAATGCAAGACTGACTTGCCCCAGGCTTGAAAAGCTTTGTTTAACTTTAAGTTGTCTGCAACAGAATAAACCAAATGCCTTAAAATTGATGCTTTATTATCAACCAAAAGTCATTACGCTAAGCTTGAAGATCCCCAATCTTGCTTTCTCGAAAATCATGAAACTCGACATTCCCAGCTCTTTAGCTCCATCACTGGTGCAAATAAAAATAATCACCAACCTCACCGAAAATCTCAATATGGGTGAAAATTGATAAGTTTTTGGTGACCTCCCGGCTGGATAACGTCTTGGCATTGAGCAGCTTTTTCAGTGTCGGGTTGCGGGTTTGTTTACTGTGCTACAAACAACGCTACACTGCTACTATTTTGGGTCGTTCCGTTACAGTCTACACTGCTACTAATAATGTTTCTAGATTGGCTTAATAAACGACAAAACATCCAGTAAGACATCTGATAAAAGGATATTAAGTCAGCTTTTATCATGACTTTGTAATGGCAAAACAAACGACTGTGATTTAAGATTGCACTGTACCAAATTACAAATGACTACATGGGCATTGTCGAACCCGTGATTTGCGCGTGACGTCGTGCTTGTTACTTTCTTGTACCAATTGCTTCTGCTTCTGTCGCCCAACCCTTCGTGCTGTCTGTCTGGAGACTAGCTTGGCGCAAGAACCGTTTCAGATAGATTTGTAATATCGTTGCTGATTCCGAACGAATAGAAGGGAATCATTCATCCATTGGGTTGGAATGATTCCAAAGGAATCGGAATGCGGGAAATGGGAATCGGAATACGGAATGGAATGATGGTGTGTCACAACGTAGGCGAAATACGCGAGGCTTTCAACAGAGGCAAAAATATAGCGCTTTATCTTTTCGGGGCGTTATTTTCGTCAAACTTGGGGAAATAAATGTTCTAGGAGATGCATCAAACACCACTGCTTGTACCACACCATGTTGGTTGATGAAATTAATGAGATGACAACTTGAGATTTAAAAATCGTAGGAATTTATAAATAAAAATCGTAGGCTCTATTCAGTCACAAAAAGGGCCTCAGCGATAGAAAAGCATAAAAGTTGTTTCAATTAAGCATTTATCGACGCTGTATGAGGAATGGGTGCCATAACCATGGTAAGTCCATGCAGCAAAGTCTCCACAGTCTTTGACTTCGGCGTTGTATCCGGTTGAACCAAAGCAAGCGCACTGGGCGGTGGGAAAACTTTCTCTCAGTTTCACGCCAGGACACATTGCATAAGCATCACGCGCACTGTTGAGCACTCGGAACTAGAAATAGTAATTTATACAATTTTACTTTGTCGGTATCATCGGTTTGAAGTCTGTGATTTTTTGCAGGCCCTTTTTGTTCCTTCATTACCAACTTCTTACCTGTATATATCCGGGTGTCAGGTACTGCTGTGTGCTTGGACCAAAATGACTGACCAAGCTTTCACCATTTCCTTCATCAAACACGACAGGTACTTGAGGGCCGTTGTCGGCTGGCCATGAGTATTGCCTGGATACTATAGGCAGATAATATTTGTACATGTAAAACAAGTTGCCGTTGAAATAATCAAAAAAGTCGGTATCGGTTCTGTATCTCATGTATGATGCTTGTCTCCATTCTTCCAGCGGTGTATCATTGGGAACCTGATAAAGGTGAATTAAATTTTGAAACATCGCATTAAAATTATGAATTATGCTTTATTTTGACAAACTTCAAAGGGTGTTATCTATTGGTCTGTAACAAAACAAGAAATTTGAATGTGTCGCGTTTGAATGTATTTAGAAGTTACGCGATATTGCACGTAAATTGTACGTTAACGTTTTTTAACGGCAGTGACGTTATCAAATCTTCTTTTAAACGCTTACCTGCCAAATCATTAGATTCTTCGCTTCAATGTCAAAGTAGCCAGGGTTTTTGAAATCATTAGCGGTTGCTGAAACCACACTTCCGAATGTGTTTTGGTTCATCCAGTTTTCGGCTCGAGGTTGTAAAGAAGATGCACCTTGCTCACTCGACCATCTGTCGCCCTTCGTGCATCTCCCGTTATCTTGGGCGTTGTTCTCATGTACTGAAGCCACCAGCGTCCAACCTCCCAAGTTTGTGACCATATCACAATATGTCTGATACTGGAATCCGCGTGAGTCTTCCAAAGTGTAGATTCCACTTGGAGGGGGCGTTAAGGAGTTGTCCAGTACATCTTTACAGGAGCTGTTGCGTGCTACAATAAACGAGTTTAAAATGTTTGTCTTGATTAGATGCAAAAAAGATTTGTGAACGTGCCGGGTAAAACAAGAAACAAAAAAATTCATGCTGAAAAGAAGTAGCCTATAATTACCTGTTTCGGAAACAACAACTAGCAATACCACGATCACGCAAGTTTCTTTTATCATTTTTCTTCAAGTGATTTTTTCTTTCCGCTTATGAAATCGAAACTACAAGGCAGCCTTGTTTATATACCGCCAACAAGGCAAGGTAAGTTACCTGTGTTTGTTTGGCAAACAGTTCATGGTTTTTCATCCACACGTTGTTAATTGACTCCAAGACTATTTATGGCCAACCAATATTGGAACACATGTCCAGACCCTTAGACTGCTTCACTCGAGAAGGGGAGCATTCTTTGTCATCACCATCGGGCAAGAATTTGCCGTTGTGTTAATGATTATACTAAGGTTCTGTTCCTATTCCCAACATATTTGACCAACACAAGCGTTTGTTAAATGAGCCTTGATATTTTGTTTAACCGACAATTAATAAACATTTTAAAAAACAGGTGAAACCAGGACAAGTCGGTAAAAATGGAACGAAGAGTTTGCACAAAAATTAGAACCTTTATCATGCTTTTGTTCTCGCAAAAAATCATTTAATACATAAAACAGAGTTAACATGAAATACAACCAAGAAATGCTACTGTCACATGCACCTAAAAGCTTTATATCCATCACTCCAAAATTATAAGCGGTTTATCTAACAGTGAATTTAATTTCAACAGTTATAATAGTTTGGGATTAAGGGGTGAAGTGGTTTTTATACGGGTCTGCTGTTACCCCAGCAAGTGCGGAAAAGTCTCGAAATTGAAATTCCCAATGGAGCTAGTGCATCAAATAAGGGGACGGAGTAAAAATGACGGAAAATGAAGCCTAACTTGGCCCTTCTGTGGAGACTTAGTTTAAGTTGAGATTAGGATTGAGCTGACTGACTCTACCTTAACAAAGTTACAATGACAAACAATCAAGCGTACAAAATAAGATAGATATCTGTATTTTTTTAAAGTATCCCCTGCTTTAGCGGCAAAAAGCAATACCAAGATAAATCAGATCATTTTGCTCAGCTAGTTAATTTTTAGCCTACTCTTTTTTGCTTGTATAATGTTTTTAAATTTTTCGCCATGTTGCGTTGCTTGCGTGCACATAAAAAATTCTGCGTTTACCTTCTTTATCACTCAATTGGGGCATTATTATTAAGTTAGCTTAGCCAATATTTGTCCATCTTGTTCTGCATTGTCGTCGAAAAGTTTGCAATGTTCCTACGAAAAGCATTGACCAATATTTGCGGTTTCTATTTTTGCTTCCTCGATGTTTGTTTCTTGTCACATCAATACTTGTTTAACCAACGTGATGGGAAGGCTAAGGCAACAGAGCAGATGGCAATTGCAGAAGTGCATAGGGTCAACGTGTCAGGGTTTTTTGCAACGTTGGAAACGGAACTAATTTTACAACGTGACACTTTGTATTATAATAAATTTCGCTACTGCGCGCAAGATTGTAATCAAGAAAATAAAACAGTAGACTGACCTGGCAGAGAAACAAAAAGAGGCTGCAAAACTCACGCCTGAAAATACGTCAAGGTAAAGAAATTTGGTGCGTTTTTTGTACAAAGGCGCAGCAGCCGCACTTATGACACTTGGCTGAAGATTAAGAGTACACGCAACAATATAAACTTCATTTTATTTTGTTTTTTGCACAATTATCCACAAATGATCGAATAACTACATGCAAAAATTGATTACATTAGGTTTAAGGGTTAAATTATTTGAAACCACAACATTTAAGAACCCTGAACACATTTTAGCGCATTTAAAGCTACAGTATTACTGCAGCGGCAACAGTGCCGCGCGCCGTCTAGCGGCAAGCCAATCAGACCAAACTGGTCACAGATATACCAGTTAAGAGCACCACAGTACCGCGACAGGCGTCGCCATTAAACTAGGTCGCCTGTTTTTCCACGATATTCCAGAAAAGGCCAGTTGGAAAGACATATTATTGCAACACACGTCGCAACCTAAACTAGGTCGCCTGTTTCTTCCATAATATTCTAGAAAAGAGTCAATGCGAGTGAGAGAGTAACATTATTGCGACACACGTCGCAACCTAAACTAGGTCGCCTGTTTCTTCCACAACATTCTAGAAAGGAGTCAACGCGAGTGAGAGAGTAACATCATTGCGTCGCAACCCAAACTAGGTCGCCTGTTTCTTCCACAATATTCTAGAAAAAAGCTAGCATAAACCGCTCCACTTTCGGCCCACGTTATTCGTGCTAAAAACTTAGACTAGGTCAGCTAGATAGACCAGAAAACGAGGAAGCCAGGCTGTGACATTTAGACAGGCGAAATAACATGGAAGCTGGGCTGCGACACTCTGTCAGGCGACTGTAAATAATTTGAGTGCGAGCGCCGCCGTAGAGTCAGAGTTGGTTAAAATATTCAGCGCGTTGTCGACGTATAGGTTATTCAGGGAGCTTTATTTGTTCTATGTATAAGCCCGTAGAGACTAGTCAAGAAATAAACTTATAAGTTAGAATATAAGCGGTTTTATTGATATGACTCAGAATAGGGGGTTGGCAATCAGTTTTTATGTTGTTAGCCTACTTGTATATACATTTTTAATGACTGTTATTCTTTTTGGACCTTCAATTTGAGTGAACTGTTAGTTTCATTTAAATACTGGAAATATTAATAAACCAACGATGTAATAAACGAAATCAACGTGTGATTTGGAATCCCGGAGATTCACCTCCGATATTCTCAAGACAGCAGTCAAGAATAATAGCACATTACAATACCACATACTGATTGAATATTTAACCAACTTGGACGGCGGCATCTTGAAGAACTCACTCACACCTTGTCCACACACACTCGCACACACGCACGAGCACACCTCCGAGGCACATCACATTGGGGCAAGAACTTCAGTACTGATGTACTGGTACTTGGTAGCTGCTTTTTTTGAACTCCAAACCTGTACACAAAATGTGCTGGATTATTTAAAGTGTTTTAAGTTTTAACAAGAAACAAATGACACTTTGTTTTACCTTTTTTTCCTTTCAACCAACCAAAGTCTGTACACCTGTAAAGACATTTGGCCAACCAATCATGATGAATTTGAGTAAATTTCTTTGACCTTTGTTCTTCTCTTTTCAGCTCAAAATCTTCAATTGTTTGCCAAAGTATAGTGCCTACAAATTGTTGCACACTGTAGTAGGCTACATAGAAGACAGAAAAAACGTTACTTGTTAGTAACCAACAATTTAACTTCATCATGTTTATGCCCTTTGACCCTATATTCAGATAATCAGCTGGCTTGGCAGTTTAAGCTTAAATGTTGGTAAAGTGAAATTATTCAAACTAAGGCATAAAAATAATAAAGTTGGTGCTTCTCACATCAAAAGCAAATTAGAAATTGCTCAAAAATAATATTCTAAAAAAACACTTGAACCTTACATGGATGAGCGTGCTTTGATTCTCATCAACAAAGAGACCCAAAGAACCAATTTTCATTTTTACTAGAATCAGGTAGTTTTAACCATTTCCATTAAGGTAAATTGATTTCGCCATGAAATTAGTCAGACCATTTTACAATTTGGTAAATGCCAAAATCATTTTGTTTGTTATCTTGAATAATATCTGTTTTGTATGTCTGCTTGTAAAATTGCAACAACAATTTGTTTGGACCAAACCTATAACTTGTTTGCTTTGAAACCATGAAACAAACAAGTGGATGGCAAATATTAGGAGATCAATTCTTAAACAAAATGTAAGAACACAAAGCTTGCACATAACAGGTCGCCACAGTTGCATATGTTTACATTCACAGCCTTTAGGTGTGGATTTTATAACCACACTGGTTTGCAGAAGGGAGCTTTTCAAAACTGCTAAAGATTTTTTACAGAACAATTTTGGAAAAATGCAAGACTGACTTGCCCCAGGCTTGAAAAGCTTTGTTTAACTTTAAGTTGTCTGCAACAGAATAAACCAAATGCCTTAAAATTGATGCTTTATTATCAACCAAAAGTCATTACGCTAAGCTTGAAGATCCCCAATCTTGCTTTCTCGAAAATCATGAAACTCGACATTCCCAGCTCTTTAGCTCCATCACTGGTGCAAATAAAAATAATCACCAACCTCACCGAAAATCTCAATATGGGTGAAAATTGATAAGTTTTTGGTGACCTCCCGGCTGGATAACGTCTTGGCATTGAGCAGCTTTTTCAGTGTCGGGTTGCGGGTTTGTTTACTGTGCTACAAACAACGCTACACTGCTACTATTTTGGGTCGTTCCGTTACAGTCTACACTGCTACTAATAATGTTTCTAGATTGGCTTAATAAACGACAAAACATCCAGTAAGACATCTGATAAAAGGATATTAAGTCAGCTTTTATCATGACTTTGTAATGGCAAAACAAACGACTGTGATTTAAGATTGCACTGTACCAAATTACAAATGACTACATGGGCATTGTCGAACCCGTGATTTGCGCGTGACGTCGTGCTTGTTACTTTCTTGTACCAATTGCTTCTGCTTCTGTCGCCCAACCCTTCGTGCTGTCTGTCTGGAGACTAGCTTGGCGCAAGAACCGTTTCAGATAGATTTGTAATATCGTTGCTGATTCCGAACGAATAGAAGGGAATCATTCATCCATTGGGTTGGAATGATTCCAAAGGAATCGGAATGCGGGAAATGGGAATCGGAATACGGAATGGAATGATGGTGTGTCACAACGTAGGCGAAATACGCGAGGCTTTCAACAGAGGCAAAAATATAGCGCTTTATCTTTTCGGGGCGTTATTTTCGTCAAACTTGGGGAAATAAATGTTCTAGGAGATGCATCAAACACCACTGCTTGTACCACACCATGTTGGTTGATGAAATTAATGAGATGACAACTTGAGATTTAAAAATCGTAGGAATTTATAAATAAAAATCGTAGGCTCTATTCAGTCACAAAAAGGGCCTCAGCGATAGAAAAGCATAAAAGTTGTTTCAATTAAGCATTTATCGACGCTGTATGAGGAATGGGTGCCATAACCATGGTAAGTCCATGCAGCAAAGTCTCCACAGTCTTTGACTTCGGCGTTGTATCCGGTTGAACCAAAGCAAGCGCACTGGGCGGTGGGAAAACTTTCTCTCAGTTTCACGCCAGGACACATTGCATAAGCATCACGCGCACTGTTGAGCACTCGGAACTAGAAATAGTAATTTATACAATTTTACTTTGTCGGTATCATCGGTTTGAAGTCTGTGATTTTTTGCAGGCCCTTTTTGTTCCTTCATTACCAACTTCTTACCTGTATATATCCGGGTGTCAGGTACTGCTGTGTGCTTGGACCAAAATGACTGACCAAGCTTTCACCATTTCCTTCATCAAACACGACAGGTACTTGAGGGCCGTTGTCGGCTGGCCATGAGTATTGCCTGGATACTATAGGCAGATAATATTTGTACATGTAAAACAAGTTGCCGTTGAAATAATCAAAAAAGTCGGTATCGGTTCTGTATCTCATGTATGATGCTTGTCTCCATTCTTCCAGCGGTGTATCATTGGGAACCTGATAAAGGTGAATTAAATTTTGAAACATCGCATTAAAATTATGAATTATGCTTTATTTTGACAAACTTCAAAGGGTGTTATCTATTGGTCTGTAACAAAACAAGAAATTTGAATGTGTCGCGTTTGAATGTATTTAGAAGTTACGCGATATTGCACGTAAATTGTACGTTAACGTTTTTTAACGGCAGTGACGTTATCAAATCTTCTTTTAAACGCTTACCTGCCAAATCATTAGATTCTTCGCTTCAATGTCAAAGTAGCCAGGGTTTTTGAAATCATTAGCGGTTGCTGAAACCACACTTCCGAATGTGTTTTGGTTCATCCAGTTTTCGGCTCGAGGTTGTAAAGAAGATGCACCTTGCTCACTCGACCATCT
>QXVZ01023736.1:0-15347 GCA_008931825.1 Phallusia fumigata | reverse complement strand
CTATCATTTACTGTCAGTGTCAACGTACTTTTTCATTTATTGTCAATATACTTTTTCATTTACTGTCAACATACTTTTTTAATCGCTGTCAACGTGCCTTTTTCATTAACTGTCAATATACTTTTTTATTTCCTGCCAACATATTTTTTTATTTACTGCCAATTACTTTTTTATTTACTGTCAATGTACTTTTATATTTACTGTCAATATACTTTTTTATTTACTGTCAATATACTTTTTTATTTCCTGCCAAGCTACTTTTTTTTTTCCCTGCCAACGTACTTTTTTATTTACTGTCAATGTACTTTTATATTTACTGCAAACATACTTTTTCGTTTACTGTCAATATACTTTTTTGTTTACTGTCAACGTACTTTTTCTTTTACTGTCATCATGTACTTTTTTATGTTCAAAGTTTTTACTATTTATAAACATAACATTACCCCCCCGAGCAATTATATCAAGAAGTTATTGTTAAATAAATGTCTAGAAAAAAATTCAGTTTTTTAACTTTTAAATGACCTAAATTAAACTGGGCAACTTCACAAGTTACATGATAATGTTGTCCCAAAGCATGACAATGGAGTTATCAAAAACAAGGTGGTATTCAGAAAAATTTGAAACCTGCATAACACAATAAAAATGAAATTGCTGGGAATATGAAAATTAGCAACAAATCATTGAATAGATAAGGTTTAAGTGTACTAAAGTTCATTAGGAATATCATCTATGCAATGCAAAACCGACCTAATTCACAAACCACATGAAATTGGGCCGAACAATCCCAATCAAACCACAATCCATCTTCTCCAATTGCAACACAGTATTCTTGTACAACTTTGCCACCAGCAAACCGCACACCATCGGGGGATGGAGGGTACTTCCACATGTGAAACACTACAAGATAAATGTAATGTGGTGCTTCTGAATGTTTACGCCAGAGAAACAGTCATAAGTTTTGGTAAACTCAAATTGCCCATGAAAAATACTACTACTATTTTGAAATTGTTTAAAAATAAAGCTTAATTTTCACTTGCTTATGTAAGTATTGCCTTTTACTACTGACACGAGCCATAAACTTGTTTGCAGACTGAAATTGTGTGTGGTTGTTCTGTGGTGACATTGACAATGAAGTGTGTCTCTTTTTTGGTAAAGTCTTTAATCTGAACCAGCACTATTATCTTCACCAATGCTTTCCAGCTCATACAGTTGATTGCTCCGAAAACACAAACCGTCCCAGGTTGGATAAGTTTGACAATTGTTCTTAACCTTTTTTCCTCATACACATTGCTTTTCAGACCAAAGTTTCTATTTCTATTTTTGCTGCTTCTGCCATATATATTTCCAACTAACAGGTTCTGCCATTACTTACAGAACAGTTTGCAAAAAAAAAATAAAACGAAATTCTAGTGTATTTGAAGATTCTGCAAACTGTTTCTGCCGAGCATTGCATAAACCTTAAAAAGCTCTTCTGGCAAACGTTGGTGGCTGTCTGTCATGCAGCGTCAATTTACTAAAAACAATATGGGAGGTGGTTGTGTTTCTCCCCAGGCATGCGATGATGTCACTCTGTTTCTGATCACTAATGGGGGGCGGGGCTGGACAGTACCATTTTGTCCCAGGTGGAAAAAAAACAATTTCCAAATGGGTTATGCTCATAATAAGTCTGATCAAGTTACACTGCTTAAAACTTTCAAGTTTCAGAAAATATTGGCTCTAGCTTGATTCAACCAATGGGCTTCCTGTGTTGGAACAAGGTCATTAAAGGCTTTAGCGCAGGAAAAAGGCCAGGATTAGAACTAACAACCTATAAATTTTTGGGCACAAACTATTCTGACATAAGTTTTGGTGAACTGAAGCCATGAAACAATAAAGGGTAGAGACACACAAGGCATTGTGTGAAAAGAGCTCACAAAAAATTAGTTTTGGTGGCTGTGAAAAATTCAAAATTGCTGTGTTAATGTCAGGGCCCTATAAGGTTGCCGGTCGAAAAGTAAAATTGAAACAAAAAAACAGACCAACTTTCTGCAATTTCTGCTGGAGGGGGTGGGAGGCCTCTTGTCTTATACCAATCAGGATGCATGTTGGCCTTCATCCCATCATCCCAACGCATCTCTTCCAAGGGATAACCGACTTTGCGAGTCATTCCAATCCAAGCGCTGGAATGAGATAACGGCTCAGACACTGGGAACGCTGCTTTCCATGATGCTGAGTGTTTCTAATAACACCAAAGAGTTTAAATTCTCTACAATCAAGTTCAAACAAAGTAAGTGGTGAATCGAAGTGTTTTATTTTTTATTTTTGCATAAGTCTGAGTAAAGGCAAATAAAAATGTAAATAGAGGCGTGTTTTTTGAGTACTACAATTGCATGTAGTCGGCTAAAAGAAGCTGGTTCCAGTTTGTTACAAATAGGAGATAAGAGTTTGTCGGTCAAACAAATAAATGACCGGTATATTTGTTGTAATATGTCATCCTCTGAATCAACAAATAAAATTATATTATTAATGTCAGACATAAATAATTTGGCATTTAAAACAGAAAATTTTTACAATGTACAAAAAATCCTACTCACCGCCAGAAACTGAGCGATTCTGGATTGTTCATCTGCATCTCTAATTATCGGTAGATGACCTCCCATCTTGGCACAGAAAGCTGATGCATCAGCTCGGTTCAACAAAAGATCAGGTTTTTCATAGTAGAAATGCCATCGACCATCGCTGGAGGTTGTGTTGTAATCGTACATCGAAATCTGACCACCGCCAGTAAGATCTAAGAATACTTATCTAGTTAATCTAATTTTAAAACAGTTTTGCACATAGATATCTATACACCTATGTTAAAGTCTAAAACACCTGAAATGAAATAATACCAACATTACACACTGACCTCCGAATGATGAAAAAAAGGTGACGTCTTCTCCTGTAGCAAACTTCCATTTCCCTTCAGCTTCCAGATCATTCATCCCCATCCACACAGCATCGGTGTGAAGTTGAAGATTCCCTTCCAACACTTTCTCCAGGATAAAATCATGTTTTTCCGATGTGTTTGGGACAACCAGGGTCCCCCAAGTGTCTATAAATAAAAAATATACCCACAAATCTGCTAAAGTTCGGTTGGATCCCCACTTTAATTCCAAACTTTGATGCCCTCTTTTTTTAATCTTGGCCCAGGTGGAAAAACAATTTCCAAATGGGTTATGTTGATAATAAGTCCGATCAAGTTACAACGCTTCTGGGAAAACTTTTAAGTTTTGGAAAATGTTGGCTTTAGCTTGATTCAACCAATAAGCTTCCTGCAGTGGATCAAGGCTAATAACGTTTGCTGCTCAAAACACGCAAGATACGAATGTAGGATTAGAAGCACCAACCTATTGTTTATTTGGCAGTAGTCAGGAATGGAAGAACACAACCCATGTATAAAATACTTGAAAACAAGCATGATCGTTTTTAAATTGAAGTGGAAAAAGGATTCCTGGTGATCAAACAAACAGGATATCTAAAGTTTCAGTTGCTTGGCAACAACATAGAACAAACCATAATTACTTGACTTCTCTATGCAGATATTTACCTGTGCAAACATCAGTCGCAAGTTGCCAGGTTAGTTTTTCCTTAAAGAACAAAAAAGTTTTGTTGAACTTTTTTTCCTCTACAGCTGCAATCATTCCTGGAAAATAAAATAACTTTGCTGTTTGTGATTCTATTTGAATAAGGATGTCAACTAAAAGTGCTTTTATGTAATTTTGAAAACTATTTACTGATTTTTACCACATGACAAATGTTTTCATGTAATAACAAAGTCTCAGGCAAGTGTGAGTTTTTTAACTCAAGAATGAGGAAAAAAATGCAAATTAAAAAAAACTTTTAGAAACATATTTTGTAATTTTAACTTGCAAATAAATAATAAGTAATTAAATATTGTTAAAAGGCATTGATTTTTAGATCTCTTTACCTGCAGTCCAGGAACAATTATATTCATAAAAAGCTTCATTACATCTACAAGTTCCTACTATACAATCCTCATGTTCAGAACATGGAGGTGAACAACTTTCATCATCCTCAGTTTCAGGCGGAAAGCCACAGTTAACTGCACATAAATTGTTTCATTTTACCGATTTGTTTTAATTGCTCAACAGATGACAGACTACAGAGATTGTTTAGTGCACATGTAATACCATTTTGTTTTTTAAAACCTTCATCCCTTAAAATGTAATCAAAACAGGTTAGGAGGGAATAATAAATGAATAAACAATTGTTGGATATTTATGATTTAAGGGATGTTTATGATTTCGCAGCCATTTTATGGACATTGGTGTGATTAGAGAAATTCTAAAAAAACAAAAATTCAGAATTGCAAACTGTATTAGAATTGAAAATCACTACCTTTCTTGCCTGAATAGCTATAATATCAATAAGTATTGTAAACAGGACTTTATATGGTAACAATGGACATAAAGACACCCGTGTTGGGAGAATTAATGAATCAAACAAACAAATTACACCTTTCCAAATTTCAGTCAATACAATATGTCTGTCTATGAGAAAGTCAACAACTGTTAATACTATTGCAGGAGATAATATGATAATCATTAACAATCATAAAAAGTATCGACAGTTGGGCGAAATCCCACAGTTTGCATACCCCTACGCAAGAACTACAGTAACTTATCAAAACCCAGAATCAAAATATGTAATGCTTCACTCTAGTAATCATAGTTCAACCTAGCTGAGTCTGCTACTGGCATAAAACTTCTTACCAAACAGGCATATAAATGAGTGTGAAGTAGCACAATCATCCACATTCCATTTCCAGTCATGGTCGCCTTCTATTATTGCGCAATCCTTCGATAGATGAGATGTTGGAAGTGAAGGATTCCAGTTTGTGTAATCACCAGGTTCAAGAAGCTCTCCGTTAACCCATTGGAATGTCCCTGATGAAAATGTAAAGGTGTGTTTTGGGAAAATAAGACAAGACATAGCCATGCTTAAAAATTCACATTATTTGTGGTTTCAGCGTTNAAGTGTCTATAAATAAAAAATATACCCACAAACTTGCTAAAGTTCGGTTGGATCCCCACTTTTATTCCAAACTTTAATGCCCTCTGTTTTAATCTTGGCCCAGGTGGAAAAAAAACAATTTCCAAATTGGTTATGTTGATAATAAGTCCAATCAAGTTATAACGCTTCTGGGAAAACTTTTAAGTTTTGGAAAATGTTGGCTTTAGCTTGATTCAACCAATAGGCTTCCTGGATGAAGGCTCAAAACAGATAAGATCTGGACGCAGGATTAGAAGCACCAACCTACTCCGTATTTGGCAGTAGTCAGAAATGAGAACACAAACCCATGGTTAAAATACTTGGAAAAGCATAATCATTTTTAAATTGAAGTGGAAAAAGGATACCCGGTGCTCGAACAAACAGAATACCTAAAGTTTCAGTCGCTTGGCAACAACATATTAGTACAGAAACAAGCCAAAGAACAAACCATGATTACTTGACTTCTCTATACAGATATTTACCTGTACAAACATCAGCCGCAAGTTGCCAGGTTAGTTTTTTCTTAAAGAACAAAAAAGTTTTGTTGAACTTTTTTTCCTCTACAGCTGCATTCATTCCTGGGAAATAAAATAACTTTGCTGTTCGTGATTCTATTTGAACAAGGATGTCAACTAAAAGTGCTTTTATGTAATTTTGAAAACTATTTACTGATGATTTTTTTTACCACATGACCAATGTTTTCATGTGATAACAAAGTCTCAGGCAAGTGTAAGTTTTTTGACTCAAGAATGAGGAAAAAAAACACAAATTAAAAAAAAAACTTTTAGAAACATATTTTGTAATTTTAACTTGCAAATAAATAATAAGTAATTAAATAAAGTTAAAAGACATTGATTTTTAGATCTCTATACCTGCAGTCCACGAACAGTTATAATCATAAAAAGCTTCATTACATCTACAAGTTCCTGCTATACAATCCTCATGTTCAGAACACGGAGGTGAACAACTTTCATCATCCTCAGTTTCAGGCGGAAAGCCACAGTTAACTGCAGATAAAGTGTTTCATTTTACCGATTTGTTTTAATTGCTCAACAGATGACAGACTGCAGAGATTGTTTAGTGCACATGTAAAAACATTTTGTTTTTGAAAACCTTGATCCCTTAAAATGTAATAAAAACAGGTTAGGAGGGAATAATAAATGAATAAACAATTGTTGCAAGGGTAAAAGAGATGTTTATGATTTAGCAGCCATTTTATGGACATTGGTACGATTAAAGAAATTCTAAAAAACCAAAAATTAAGAATTTCAAAAATCACTACCTTTCTTGCCTGAATAGCTATAATATCAATAAGTATTGTAAAAAGGACTTTATATGGTAACAATGGACATAAAGACACCCATGTTGCGAGAATTAATGAATCAAACAAACAAATTACACCTTTCCAAATTTCAGTCAATACAATATGTCTGTCTATGGTAAAGTCAACAACTGTTAATACTTTTGCAGGAGATAGTATGATAATCATTAACAATCATAAAAAGTATCAACAGTTGGGCGAAATCCCACAGTTTGCATACCGCTACGTGAGAACTACAGTAACTTATCAAAACAACGAATCAAAATATGTAATGCTTCACTCTAGTAATGATAGTTTAACTTAGCTGAGCCTGCTACAGGTATAAAACTTCTTACCTAACAAGCATATAAATGAGTGTGATGTAGCACAATCATCCAGATTCCACTTCCAGTCATGGTCACCTTCTATTATTGCGCAATCCTTCGATAGATGAGATGTTGGAAGTGAAGGATTCCAGTTTGTGTAATCACCAGGTTCAAGAAGCTCTCCGTTAACCCATTGGAACGTTCCTGATGAAAAAGTATGTGTGTTTTTGGAGAATTAGACAAGATATAGCCATGCTTAAAAATCACATATTTTGTGGATTCAGCGTTNAGTGCAAAATACTTCGTTAGTGAAGAAGTGTTCAAGGCAACTGTCAGTGTGAGGAGGATCGAATGCACAACCAGTTGGGATTTCTATAAACAATATATATTTTCACAGAATATGATTACGTTAATGCTCCGATAAAGGTTAGCAGATGGAATTTATCATCAAAAAATAACGTCATTTTTAACTTTTTCTTTGCATTTACACAAGAGATGTCCTTTAAATTGTCAATAATTTTACAAACTATGAAATAGATGTAAGTTTTTAAAAAAAATTTATCAAGCAATAACAAACAGCCAAAAGTGAATGTGATTTACCCATTCCATAACATTTCATCTGATTGGTCGCAGATGGTGTATCGGCAAGGTCTCTTACCGTTTGTATTTGCTGTCGCGCTTGCCTTCAAGACAAACCAATAGACAGTTAATAAACACTTTAAAAGTATGCAGAGCTGTATTAAACCTTCAAGGCCATCTTGGAGCCTTTGGGCCAAGCATATATCCAAACTATGGTTAATTTTCTTTCAAAATTAAGGGTGCTGTTGAGAGTAATGATGGTCAAACCAAAGTCGGTACGAAAAACAAAAATGCATTGGTTTTTATTGTAAAATCACAGTCGCTTTGTCTCTTTTATCAGAGGCTCAGGTTACACTAACTCTAATATGGTATAATACTGAAATAAAACCATGCGAATATGCCACCACGATGGCTAGGTGAAATTACAATTGCCTCGTACTCAAATGTTTTTTAGCTCTAGGTCCATTTTAGTCTCTTGTGTTTTTTCATAAAAATTCAAAGGCAAAGCAAATGAAACATACCAAGGTTTGTATATATTATATTGTAAGTTTTTCGATACCTTTGGTTAAGGTGTTGCAAAAACGAAAGATGTGTTGAAGTCGTATTTCCTGGGAAACCACTTCCACGGTCAGAACAACCAACTATATCCGTCCAAATAGTGTTGAGGCAATCCAGAGTAAGGTTGCCGTAATATGTTGGACAGTTGGGAAAGTAAGCTAAAAACAGAAGGTAATATGTTGACACAAAGTAACCGAACAACTCATCTGGTGGTTTAACCCAGTGTTTCGCTAAGCATGTCTGGGAGATGGTGATGCCAAAATAAAACAAAAAAGTAGTATGATGTGGTAATCTGAAAAAAAGAATATCACAGCTTTAACAAGCTAAGTGATTTAAAATAGAAGGTTAGCCAAGTATTTCGCATCAATTTCCAGAAGGTTGTAGGTTCTAATCTCTCTTGAGTCTCTTTGAGAAAGTAAGTCACACAGCCCCAAACCAGTTAAACCAGCTGTTTGACCTAAATTAAGTTTTGCTAACTCCTAAAATACCAAAAAATGATCCAACAGGCAGTTTAACTGTAAACTCATTATGATCATAATACATTGTGGTGATGATCTGCACACAAGGGGTACAATTAAACAACCAATATTTCATGTTTGTTTCTTCATCTGTTACACCAGATGCATGTGAATATGGTGCAACACAGCAAATCGGCAATTTAACAATTAGTACTATTTACTGTATGTTATCTTCAACTATGAAAGTAGCAAAAAAAGAGAGGAACTTATCATTACTGAATCTCAAGCACAGGAAATAACAAATCAGAAGTTCATAGACATGTAGCAGTCATATATAACTGCTAAATAAAGGTTCCCCTTTAAACAACCAAATAAATCATAAAGTGCAAAACCCCTGGTAGAAAATGTAACATTTCTCAGCCAGTGTCGTGTGCAAAACCTTTTGGTAAACAGCTTCTTCCATTCACATTGTGTCATCGCCCACCTGTCTTGAATATCTTAGTGTTTACTGTGGCTTAAAACCAACCAATGTTTAGTCAGTGCATTTGCACTCCGGGAACGCGCCTGTTATTTTCGCATTTATTCTCAACTCAGCGTTTGTCATCCTTCGAATACTTCATTTGCAAAGAGAGTTGCCATAAATCATGTCCGCTTTTCCCAGATGCGCTGCTTCATCGCTGCTAACGCGCGTGACAGTCATGCAACGAGCGAGTGGCTGTTGAAGTGTGTCGCAAGATTTGCTTAAACGAAATATCGTTTCGCAAAGCTAGTTTGTAATAATGTCAAATGTCAACCGGCCCTTAACTTCACCTAAGTTCGCTTCATTGATAAGACGCCGGACCGAAACCTCTTGGACCAAACTGCAGTAGGGCAAGAAACAGAACTGTCCAAACACGCTCAGCAGCCCTTCGTCGCAATACGGACGGTCGGTCACCTGTCCCCGCCTAAGCACGCCAGGCGCGGCCCCCGCAGACAGAATACCACAGATAACAAAGTATTTATGTGTCAAAGGTTGAATACTTACTCATTCCAAAGCAGTTCAACTGATCCACAGCGTTTGCATTATCAGCTGACTGTCTCGTGTTGTTCATGGTTGCAATTACATCTCTGAAAGTTTAACCAGTGTTTTATAATGAAAACCAGAAGACACTTCATTTTGGTTGATTATAATAAATTCTGATCACAACTAAAACACATTAACATGACTATCAACAAAACTTTAAAATCGTTGGCTTTTCACACAAAATTACTATTTTGATAAACTCTCTCGACATTTTACCTTTTTCAGTGTGCTTTAATTGAAGCTTAGGATACACAATGCAAACAAAAAAGTGTTTTAGAATACAATACTAGAAAACATCTTTCAGTTTCTATTATGTTTATTTTACTACGTTTTTTTGAGTAACATTCAAACCAAACGACGAGTTTAAATGTATGAGTAAACTGGCGTACCTGAAGGTTTTAGGAATACCAATTATGTAGTATGTAACCCACTTTAAAAGATAAAGAGAAAAATTTTGCAAAGTTTAGTATTAATCCACTGACTGATATTAAACAAACCATGTACATCAAACAGAATAAGTATATGTTTCTTATTGACATATATTTGCCTTACTTGACATTCAAAGCATCAAGTGTTGCAATTTCAGACGCAGTGAGATTGTCCGGTGCACCGTATCCCTCTGGTACACAACCAACATCATCCCATACAGAACGATAACATTCCAGTGTGTGGGGACCGACGTCGTAAGCACAACCAGATGGTAAAACTACAACAAAAATCAAAATCCTATTATGCCAGGCTACTTTTGCGGCCAGTTATGACAATGTCGACCAAGTAAGTTTGACAAACATCTGGTAAACCGGAAAAACAAAAAATTTGAGGTAATACATTTCGACATGACGTTATACATGAATCACTCCATAGGTCACCAAAGTTGTACAACATCAAAACAATAAAACAAAACTAAAATATAAACAGTGTGATATTTACTTATCCCATAACAGTTAAGCTGGTCTTCTGGCTTTCCATCATCCGCACCTTTTTTTGTTGTATCCATCTCAGTAAACAATTCTCTGTGAACAATGCATAGATTTTTTTTGCAGTTTGGTTGTTGTTTGTTAGTTCTTTCTATGACTACATCATACTTACGCATAAGTTAAACTTTTCAAAGTGTCTGCTTCAGAAGATGGAAGCCGGTCAGGGTGATGTAATCCTTCTGGTAAACAACCAACCAACTCCCAAACTTTCTTCAAACAATCATCAGAATGTGGAGCATAATAACTTGAACAAACATTGGGAAAATCTGAACATAACATCAGCTGATCCGGACTAGCGCTATGTTTTGCATGGGGCAATCGTTAAATGTTGTTTTTTGTATTATTTTTAGGCATTCACCGTATTGCCAGTTCACATATAAAAGCATGAGTCCCCACACATGCAAAGTTGTAAAATAATTGTAGGGTACTGTGAATATATGGACAGAACAGTGGCAGATATTTTTATTCATCTTCATGTAAATCATACAACAAAATAACAGAATTAATACTATAACTAACTATAACCCAATCAACAAACTTTAAAAGGCTAGCAAGTTAACTACCAGGAGTATAAGGTAAAAACAGCACAAATCCACCACAATAACATGTCATACAAATTGTCTATATTTCATCAAATTCGGACATTTTTTAAATAATTTGACCCATTTAAGGGGCTTTAAACAAAACTTTGTGGAACCAAGTAGGATGGCTTTAAACAACCACCAGTGTTAGGAAATGAAGAGGGTTTAAAGGGCAAAACAAATTACAAAAAAGGCTTCTACAGCAAGTACGATGGTCAGGATATTCAGAAAAAATTTAGGCTGTGGCCCATAACTTAAGTTCTGAAATTCTGAAGAGTTGCAAAAATAATATGTTACCTTCTTTAGAAATGAAAAAAAATGTTACCTTCTTGACATATGAAAGGTCGCAAAACACCACAACTACCGAATTTCCACCTCCCACTTCCACAGTCAGCAAAAGTAACGCAGTCATTTGCTTCGGTGTTAACATCCGTTAAATCCCAATTGCTGTAACTAGATGGGTCATGTGTAAAACCACTGGCCAACCTAATTGTGCCTGCAAGATTAACATTTAATGTGTATTCTTTCTTTAAATCGGGAAATCATCAAATATCTATTCTGTTATTAAGAGGCCAACCTAATCGCGCCCACAAAAAATTCTGTTGTTATAATAGCAACTTAAGTACATTCAAAATTTTCCAAGCACAGTCACACACATGCTTTGGTTGGACAAGACTTATTTTCTTCAGATCCCTTGTCTTTTGTCTTGCTTGGGAAATCAATACATACACATGCATACATACATTACTCAAATAATCAACAAGGAAACATCATCTCACTTTATGAACAATAAGCTTACTATATATTAAAAGATTTTTTATTCACAATGACGGGTCATTAAAAATATTAAGCACCTCAATGTAAGAAACACTGAATGTTATGGATGCAAAACATTACCTCAAAAGAGTAATGTTACTAAATGGATCAAAAATGAAAACACTATGTGTCCCTTCCATGGGAAGGGACCCATAATAACTCTTTACACTGAAAACCACCAACCTTCAACATCTCTGTCATCGAAACCCATCCACCACTGATCTGAGCCAAATGTTGTACATGCCTTATCGCTTGCAGCTGCGATATCAGCTTGAACAGCCGCTGACGGAATCTGTGTTGAACATAGAAATATGACATATATACATATAAACTACATAAACATACATTTATATAGTTCAGCATTAAGCAATCATAATCATGTCAGTGAAACAGAGGTTGAAACAGTCGCCTAGTAATCACAAGGTTGTGGGTTCTTATCCCGGTTTGGGGCATTTTTTTTTTCCCCAAGCAAGAAATTGTTGCATCGTTTCATTGAACCAAATCAAAGCAAACAACTTTATTTAAGTCAGAAACATCAAATAATGGGCATGCAATTTAGGGCTCCAAGAACATCATTTGGTTGTTGTTTGTTTGTTTAATTTTTATTTTCAGGAGCAGAACAATGCCTGAATATGTCATGCTCATAATGAGTCCAGCAGCGAGCTGCCTACTTTATTACAGTTCTGATGGATAGTTTTTTGTTTAACTTTTATGATTTTTTAAAGTTGGTGACTTTAATTTGGATCAAACCATCAGGTCCACAGGGTTAGAGCAATGCTGTTAAACTTTCTTGCTCAGGGAATCACAAGTGACGGAGACAGGATTAGAACCCACAACCTTACAAGCACAAGGCAGTCACCCTAACCACTCTGGTCATCTTGGCGATTTTATGGTACTTATGTTACAGGCATTTTAATACAAAAACAAAAAAGCAAAAATTCTTTAGATTCTACCTTGTTTCTGTGTACTAAAAAACAAGCAAGTACATCTGCTTTTACTAACTTTAAACAAAAGAAGCATTCCGTTATCTAGACAATATTGTGCTGCATCACTGTAAGATTGGGAAGAAGCAATGAACTTCAACCTGACATCCCCAGGTAGAAACAGTGTCCCTGAATAAAAAATATTTGTTTTGCAATAGTTCATCAACATAAGATTGTTTTCCATATTCATAGGAGGTAATATACATATGAATGAGTGCCATTCAAATTATTCACACAACTGAAAGTGAAATAACATAAAATTGTAAAAACAGTTCTGGCATAGTTGATTTAGAGCAGTGTTTCCCAACATGGGCAGTAACGCCCCCCTGTGGGCGTTGGTGAGTTGCTAGGGGGTGTTGTGCATATTACCCTAATTTGGGGGGCGCCGAAGGCACTCAAGGGAGTGGTATACAAATTATTTCGTAGCATCAAATTAAATGTTGTTTTTTAGGATTTGTCCGTATTTTGGGAACAAGGTCTTAGAAAATATCATTGTGCCCATTTCATCTTAGCTTTAACAATGTTACATGTAAACTTTTTTCATCTTATATTATTTGGGGTAACGCTTGGGTTGAAGAAGCAAAATGCTTTATCAAAGTGATTAACATGTGTTAAGCTGCAACCAAACAGTATGCAAGATTAGATTTTAAACTAAACAACCTTAAGACCTTGTTGCTACATTCATCCGAACACAATGTTTTATATGCTTATGGCGAACCACTATGAATTCGTAACTTTGGATAGTCTTAGAAGAGAATCATCGTTTTACAAACGTGATCAGAGCCTTGTGATTTACAGCTTTAATACCTGTCCCTCAGCACCNAAACAGTGTCCCTGAATAAAAAATATTTGTTTCGCGAGAGTTCATCAACATAAGATTGTTTTCCATATTCATAGGAGTTAATATATATATGAATGAGTGCAATTTAAATTATTCACACAACTGAAAGTGAAATAACATAAAATTGTAAAAACAGTTCTGGCATAGTTGATTTAGAGCAGTGTTTCCCAACGTGGGCGGTAATGCCCCCCTGGGGCGTTGGTGAGTTGCAAGGGGGTGTTGTGCAAATNGGGGGGGGGGGGGCGCCGAAGGCACTTAAGGGGGTGGTATTCAAATTATGTTGTAGCATCAATTTAAATGTTGTTTTTTAGGATTTGTCCGTATTTTGAGAACAAGGACTTAGAAAATATCATTGTGCCCATTTCATCTTTGTTTGACAATGTTACATGTAAACTTTTTCATCCTATAGTGTTTGAGGCAACGCTTGGGTTGAAATAGCGAAATTCTTTATCTAAGTGATTAATGTGTGTTAAGCTGCAACCAAACAGTATGCAATATTAGATTTTAAACTAAACGACCGTAAGACCTTGTTTCTACATTTATCCGAACACAATGTTTTATATGCTTATGGTGAACCACGATGAATTCGAAACTTTGGATAGTCTTAGAAGAGAATTAGAAGAGAGGCCATGTGATTTACAGCTTTAATACCTGTCCCTCGGCACCAAACAAAGTGAATAACCAGCCAATGAGGTGTTACAGAAACTGTCTTGTGTGTGTTGGGATACCGCAACTCTTGCATTTTTGTAAAGCGCCAATTCTTTCTGCATTAATCGAAATTTTTGAATTTTCTCCTTCTAAATTTGTGCCGTCAATGCCAGTTTTTCAAACATAACTAAGGATTTCGTTTGTTTTAAAACATTGGGCTGGTAAATAAATTTTGAAAATAGGGAGGGGGCGGTATGACAAATTCTTAAGTCCAATGGGGTGCTGGTACAACAAATGTTGGGCAACACTGATTTAGTGCAACTGTGTAACTACATGAATGAACCTTATACTTTCTATTTAGCACATGACAGTGACACAGTCCTTTTATTTGGATTCATTGGTGTCGATTCCCGCGGTGGCGCCCACCCCACTGAAAATTTCTAGGGTGGCATACAATATAAAAAGTCTATGCTGCCACCATAGGCATCAATACCCGGGGTGGCGAGGATGGTGGCCACCCCACTAGAAATTTCTAAGGTGGCAGGCATTATAAAAAGTCAATGCTGCCATCCCAGAAATTTCCTGGACTTGTTGTTATATTCTTGCTTTGAAAACATATGCTGCCGAAACAAGGATTTCTTGACTTTACACCAAACATGTGCAAGGCGTGTGACACAAATTTTTTGCTTCGTTAATCATTGCAGGGGAAAGTCTCATTTAGTGCATCTCGTATATAACAGAAAGTATAATGAAGCTCAAACCAACAGTTGTACGTTGTGTAATTTGATCAGTTGTTAGACCACTTGGATATGATCATTTCGCTACCCCACAAACACAAAAAAAATTTGCTAAAAAAATCGATGCCTATGTTTGGATTTAATAAAAAGTTTTAACATTACTCATGACACCGGTGGTTCCTAACCTGTCAAGTACCTCAGGGTATCTAAACATGTCAATTTAATCTGTGCCACTTTGGATACAAAACAAATTGAGTTTTGTGGAAATACATGATGAAACAAATTCCATGATAACAAATGAACAATAGGTACCGATAGATGCAAGACAGGTGTTTCTGGCAGTAATTTGTACCAAAAGTTTTGTGTAAAAGAAACAAATATGGTATTTTTTGATTAACATTACAATATGCCTCTATGAACTCTTAAAACTCTCCCAAGTTTGGCAA
>QXVZ01023732.1:0-10565 GCA_008931825.1 Phallusia fumigata | reverse complement strand
AAAGCGGGATTCCTAACGAGCTTCGTGCAGACAACCATAGCCCTTGTTACACGAACGACTTTGCACGCTTAAAGCTGCTTTTCTTACAAGCTTCGTGCAATTCTCCAAAAGGCGTTTCACGGACCCGGTATAGAACCGACCAAAGGGCATCGCGAACGTCACTTGAAAACTACTGCTGGAAGAGCTGAGTCAGAAGGTCAGGGTCAGAATTGTAAAATTTGTGCAGTAGCTTTCTACAGAATATGTTGTTACATTTTAGTTGGGTAGCGGTGTGTGCATTTTAGTCTGCGTAGCTCAAAGGTCGATCGCCAAGTGTAGCCTTGTTTGCGACCAATTTCAGTCGCTGGGTGTCAGTCAAGAACTGATCAAAAATAACAGAAGCGGCAAATGTCGACTTCGTACATAATTGCGAATTTTGAAGTGCCAAGCCTAAGTTGGTCAATGGGCAAACTCCGGACAAGTTTTTGACTTCCTTGTCTTTTTAACACTCAGTTTTTGCGTTGTGCGTCTGTACATGGGTCGAGCGCCTCAGACCATTCGACGAAGCGCTCGCCGCATTCGACTAACCTCGTGATGCGTGACGACGTATCACATATCACAAGCTGCAGCCATATTTACGTTTAAGATTTTGCGTTTTTGATCACATTGCATTGTACAAGATACTGGCAATAATCAGTTATGTTTATTTATTGTTTTTTATTCCGTTTATGGCCGACCTTGCACTTATTACTTGGAAGTTTCCAAAGCCAACTGTTGTTGTTTGTTATCAAGTGTCTTTTCAGACGCTTTCTCTGTAATTTCAACAGTGACCCGATCGGTTTATGTTCAAATGCAATGTGTTCTTTGTTTCCAAACAGGTGGTTTTAACTCACGCTGATGACCAGAGAACTTAAAGTCTAATTGCTCAAGTTTGTATTTGATTTTTTTTAACTTTATGAAGTCGGTGACTTCAATTTGGGTCAACCCTTTGCGTCCACTGTGTTGGAGCAATGCCGCTTGAGATTCTTGCTCAGAAAAACAGGACCCTCAAATCTTGCGAGACAGGATTAGAACCACGACCGTGCGAGCACAAGGCAGTAGTCGCGCTAACTACTCGGCCATCTTGGCGGTAAAAAGTTTGTTAATTTTAATCTCATTCACCCTTAACTTTGCACAACCTGGTTGGAATTCAGCGGAAAATTTCCGTCCCAACCGTTGTCTGTTGCCGAACAATGCGACACCGCATACCCGCCGTCTCAGCACGGACACGAAAATGCTTTTCTCCCATTCAGAGGTTAATATCGGGCGGGATTTACTTTACTCACCATGCTTATGTTGCTAGTTGTATTTAGCTTTTGTGCTCTCCAGCAATTGCTGTGGTTTGCTACTGCTGTGTGTAGCACATATTGGGTTTTGCCAATGAGACGCCTGTGTTAGTGAAACAAGTGTCGTATACTTTGTTAGTAAGCTGATGTTGCATGGTTCTGAGCCGTTTGCAGGTTCTGAAAAACAGTGTTTAGTATAAAATTGAGTTGTATGAGGTAGAGGGTTATGCTCGGTCAGGCTAACATCGCACTCCTAAACTGCGAGGCCCAATTCCAAATCTGTTGCAACAACTTGGTAACATTTTTATTTATTTACATGAAAATAGTAATTAATTTGCCTGATATCAAAACAAAAAATTTTAAAATATTTAGTTGGCTTTTTGCAATTCGAATATCCAAACATTGTGGTTTATTCCACATTATTTGTGCCCAACGTTGGGTTCTTGTTTGTACCAGTGGAAAATTGTTTGTGTCTAAAACTTTAACAGTTGTTCGCACCAGCAAAGCCAAGTGGCTTTACCTTTCACGCCTCAGTGCTGTTAAACGGTTTCAAAGGATTTTAACTTGTCTCTGCCGTAGTACGGTCTATTGCCGACCAGCAATGTGGCTCGCAACCCTTCGTCTTGTCACATAAACCAAATGCCTCTTTTCCTTTTTTACGTGTAATATTTCGAGCACCTTACAAATGTTTTTGTTTGCATAAACTTGATCTAGCTGTGCGTCTGGAGCTTGCATAGTGTGTTGGCAGGTTGGACGCCAACCGCTATGCCGAAGTCTCCCAGCATGCGGCGTAATACATCCGTTACCTTCGGAATGTAAAGCAGTGTTAAGAAACCTCTTTTTTACTGAGTCACCGGCTTATGATAATCTGCTAGTAGCGAAGGATCCAGTTGTAGCTTTTAACCCGTAAAAACTTGCGGTTCAATATTATTTCCTTTCGTATAAGAGTTAGGGTTGACTTGTAAAGGATTAAATTACACCTTGATTCTACTAAGCAGGGTTATGAAAGTTGAACATAAGGCATTTCCGTACTTGCTGGCTTTGAGTGTAGAAGAATTTTAGAGAAAATCGCTGTGCAACTAGGGACGTAGAAAAGAACAGAAACGTGTTTCACTTGTAATTTGAGGTAACAGCAAACAAAAACAGTAAGAAAAAGAAGAAGGATTCTAAAGATAGATCGAATCAGGTTTAAGAGATATTTGTTCATTCTGTTTCCCAACTTTGTGTGATTTGTATGAATGCTTGTCAGATTTTATGACCGACTTTGCACGTTTGCAACACCAACTATTGTCATTTGTTATTCGGAATCGTCTCAAACGCCTTCTCTGTAAAATCAGCTGTGATAAATTCCCGGGGAGTCAGTAAATTGTTGTTACTTTCCAAATAAACACTAATATCTCTCAACCCTAAATGCCCAACCCGTGTCAATTTAAAATGCGTTATGTACTTCGTATCCAAACAGTTGGTTGATGAATTTTATTTTGACATAATGCGATTCACCCTTAGCTTCGCATAACTTGGTTGAAATGCAGCGGAAAATTTTCGCCCCAACCGTTGTCTGTTGCCGAACAGTGCGACACCCCATACCCGCCGTCTCAGCACGGACACGAAAATGCTTTGCTCCTTTGCAAAGGTTAATGTAGGGCGAGTTTTGGTTCTGCTAGCAGCTTTCCGTCGCTAGTTGCAGCCTAAAACCTTTTGTGCTGTCTTGATTTGTAGCAAATGCTGTAGTTTGCTGCTGTGTGTAGCAAATTTTTGTGTTTTGTTGTATTTTATAACACTATTATGCGGTGAAACACCGTCTGATATTACATGGTTCTGAGCCGTTTGCAGTTTTATGAAGACAGTCTTAGGTATAAAACTGTGTTGCATGGCACAGGGGGTTATGTTCGGTATTTATATTGTCAACCTGTGTTTGGTTGCTAAAGTTGGGTTTTTGTACATACCAGTGAAAAATATTTGATGAAAATTCACTCGTGTTGATTGGTATTTGTGTAAATTATTGGTGTGTAGTAATTGCTGCAACTGAGTTAGATATTCAAGTTTTCCTGTATTTGACACCTTTCTTGGCAACGCGATGCCCATTTTAATGAAACTAGTTTTAGGTAGACTTGTATTTTGTAGTAAGCTGATATTGCAAGGTCATTTGCAGATTTATGAAGACAGTGTTGGGATAAAATCAAGCGAAAGTATTATTTTCGTTTTTCAGTTCATGGTGTTGTTCAGGGCTCCAAGAACAAACTTTTCTCTTGTCCGACTCACGGCTGTTTGGCGGCCTTATGAAACAGCGCTGGTTAGCAAGCGCGTCAATGGCGGTAATCGCACACAAGCGTCACGCTTGACTTACAGGATCATACTACAGCTCGTTTCAAGTAAAGAATGTCGTTGAAGCGGAACAAGATAAGCTGCGCGTCGTTTAGATGTTGTAGAAATACCTCGACTTGTTTACAGCCATTGACGGCAAAGATAATGTCAACGTATCGCCGCCAGAAACCTAATGGGAAAGTTAAGACCGCGTTGCAACATAACGCTGTAATTATAATCGGTCAGTATCTGGCACTAGAAGTATTTTAAGCTGGTCTTTATTGTGAATGAAGTGTTTTGGCTAATACCTACATATCTTCCTGTTTATTTAGTCTTTAACTTTTGGTCTTAACAGTGACAGTCCTGACAACATTAGAAAACAGAAAGCAATAGATAAAACTTGAATGTTCTTGATTTACGATTGAGCTGTTCTTGTTGGCAGGTTTGTGTTTCCAGAATGTTTTTGTTTGTTAGTTTCATTTTTATCCTCGGTGTGTGAACAACGCCTGATTGCGTTATGCTCGTAATATGTCCACCGCCGAGCTACCTGCCTTATTGCAGTTTCATCATTTTTATTTTACTCCAACGTACGTTTTTCGATAAACTTGTACAAAAAAAAAACTTATTTCGATGGGAAAATAAAATATCGCAGTGGTAAAAGAAACGTCTATGTAAGCAATAGGTAACTTTCTATACAGCCCCTCAATACCTGGATGTAGTGTTAATCGCATATAAGTAACACATACGGTTGGTGGCACTTACGAGCAATATATTAAAAGAAATTAAGCTCAGACCTAATGCTATATTTGGTGAGAAATTGAAATATCATCATGACTGTTTGACACATATTCAGATTTATAAACTAACAGGCTAAAGTTGAAATAGTTTTTGTCTGAGTTGTACAAAATTCCTTGGAAAATCTTTTTGGATAATAAAATCTTTGTTAGCGTTGTTTAATTCTTCGCACATGTTACTGACACCTTCAGTGCTGGAAGAATAAACGATAGCACTGGTGGATTGCGGATTGCCAAAGCAAATATAAAAAATGATACGACTTGAAAAAGTGTTTTCAAACGGATTATAAAAGTTTGAGTAAATTTTGGAACATACATTTCCAATACCTAAAACTACTAACAATGTTTCTCATTTTTTGTTCAATAAAGGTGTATGATTATAACAATACACCAGTGCAGCTTTTATTTCGATACCGTCTAAATTCAACTTTCACCATGTCTGAATTTGGGGCAATGTTAAGTGCCATGGGCAACTTGAAACAAAATGCCACTGATCATGGGTTGGTAAGTATAGTCCATGATTTCCAACCTGGTGCGGGAAAAACAGTAATGAGCTAAATTACTTTTAGTTAACAAGCACAGAGGAAATGTTCCTAAAAGCCGGAGAATGTCAAGTTTTCATTCCCCCAAATGCAGTGGAAGGAAAAGTTCCAATAACGATAATTCAGCTGGATGAATATGGATATGACGAAGTAAGTTAAAATGAGGCACGAGACCAAATGCTCCTTGTGCAATGCAAAACATTTGCTAGTTTGTGAACATATCTTGACTAATTTGCCTTAAAAAGATTTTTACTTAAATCCAATGCTGTAGCCTAAATGTGTTTTACAAAACGTAATACAACATGGAACAAAGATGGATTATTGAAAAGAAGAAAAGCTTGAGCAATCTGTTTACCCGTAGTATAGTTTTGCAGGATGTTTGTTATTAAATTCAGATATCTCCTTATGATGGCAACGAACCGTTTATAAGAAGATTGGCTCCTGTATTGAAACTCGAACCTGAAAATTTGCAGTTCCTTCAACCAATTGAGATAAAACTACCAACATGCTTTCGAAACACTGGCAGCTCACCTATTGACGTTTTGGTTTGTTCTTTGGTTTAAATATTAGTGTAAAAACAAAAAAACGCTGAGGTCCATCTGTTTTTTAAAGGTTCGCCAAAAAATAAACAGAAAATGGAAAGTCATTGACCACCTGAAAATTGATCCAACATCTAGTTTCTTTGCTTTCAAAACATTTAGTTTTAACCCGTAGGTAATTGGTATTATCTATGTAAATAAAGTAAAATTAAAGAACAAAAATATATTTCAGGGTCGACGTTGTAATCAATGACGAAACTTTATTTCAACGTCTTGGAAGAGAGAAATATTTAAAAGTTACATTGGCTAATGTGAAAAATAAGAGCGAATTTAACGTTTCGGTTGCAGTTTCAGACAACGTTAGCTCTGTGGTACAACCCAGTTATGGCGAAGTTGTTTGTGAAAGCAAGTTTGTTTTAAGGTAATTTTGGGTTTATTTTTTTCTCATTGTCTTTCCTGTTAGTTTTTGCATACTTTTTTTGGCATGAAATCTGTGACTGATTGTAATGAAACTTTTTACAGCTGTCAGTGGCAGACATAGTTTTGTTTGGCACTATGTTCCACAGCGGTCACCCCGTCATGTAAAATTGACTTTGGATAAAATTTGAAATTGTGCATTGTGTTATTGATGTCTTCCCCTCTGTCCAGCCATTCACCCCGTTGACCTTTCAAAATAGTTGTGTCTGACTTTTTTGTGCCAGTGGTTTACCCAGCAAGCTCTCTAAAGTAAATCAACCTCAAACACTCTTATTTGATGATGATAAACATGGTAGACCAGTTGTTTCAAACCTTTTAATATTACTTTTCATCATTTCTTGTGTACTAGGGGAGGATTTAAAAGTTCCAACATTCGAAAAGAAAGGGGTGAAACAAAATAAAATGGTTGGGAAGCCACTGATCAACATGGAATAGCCATACTTTTTGTTGGTGACGAAATTGCCACACAACTATCTCGACGCTTGTTTCATCGTTATTTGTTTCCTAAATGTTATATGATTTTTATCACATAACAATTTTTATGTTATGTGTTTATTGGCAGCCGAAGCCAAAAGGATGTTGTCCTTTCAATCGAAGGGTCGATTGATGTTGAAACTGACCCCAAAGAATTCCTGTTGATTGATGTATGGGCGAAAACAGTCGTAAAATCATTCCACATGAAGGTAGAAAGGCAAAACACTGCGACCTTACACGAGTTTCAGATTTCCGCAAAATCGACATTGGGTGAAGATATTTCACTTGAGAAGTTCGTCATTCCGAAACAAAGCATTAGTGGTAAATATTAAGACAAAAAAATGTTTGAGGTTAGTTTGTAATCGTAGAAAACGCACGGGGTTTTAAGCGTTTGTTCCCAGGCGCGTGTTGGTTAAACTGCTTTCCATCGAACCTAAGTAGTTTATAAGACAGTCTCTGGGATTCGCAGAGACCATACCTTCATTACTTGATTAATGAAAGGATTTGGTGAATGCAGCACAATATGACGACACTCATATCGTGCTTACAGTTTTTTCTGCAACGAAAACAAAATTTCAAATCAGCAAAAAGTAAAAGAAATTATGAACATTAAACACGGATCTGCTCATAACTCTCAATAAAAACACACAAAACGTTTGATGAAAAAAGCATGTCGCTTTTGGGAAATATTTGGTCCAGTATATTTTGTTCAGAGTTATAAAAGATGATTTTTTTGTAATTAACTTATGTTTTGTAGAAAAAATTGTCACGCCAATCCTCCCAATGCTTCCAATGCCGGTAAGCGCGCAGTTTTTTTTATTATAATGCAAAGATTCAGTCTACTCTCAGTCACAGCCGTAAATACAAAATATAGACAGTTTTGCTCATTGTCAAAAGGACACCCTTTCTTCTGCTCCTTATCAGCATTTTTTCATTTGTTACGTGAACTGACCAACAATACAAAACTCAAGAATTTGCACCGTTGGATTTAAAGCAATTGGAATTTAATCTCTGAGATTTGAATTTCGATTATAAATCCCCAATCACAACGTGTTGATAAGGTTAAATAAAAAAGACGTTTTGTATATTTGACGAAGTTCAACCAAGACTCCACTTCAGGTTTTTCATAGCACTTTTTTGTGTGCTTTTAAATCATGCAATTTTTTTTGTGAAAACGTCTGTACAAGTCGAATTTTTACACAATGACTTGACCTAGAAGGCTTAATTCGAGTCNTTGGAATTTATTCTCTGAGATTTGAATTCCGATTATAAATCCCCAATCACAACGTGTTAATACGGTTAAATAAAAAAGACGTTTTGTATATTTGACGAAGTTCAACCAAGACTCCACTTCAGGTTTTTCATAGCACTTTTTTGTGTGCTTTTAAATCATGCAAATTTTTTTGTGAAAACGTCTGTACAAGTCGAATTTTTACACTATGACTTGACCTAGAAGGCTTAATTCGAGTCTTTTCATGCAAGTAGTTCTCGTTGCTCAAGCCAACACACTTGTATTGAAATCTTATCTTGCTAGTCCTACATAATAACAAGGGTAAGTGTCGTACAACTCAATATTTTAAACAACACTTTAAAACCTTCAAAAGTTTTTAAAAGACAAAAAATGTTAATAACTTGTCTAAAGGTTTCTCCTGATGTAAATGTTTGTTGATTTAGCCAATCGTTAGTTCTGATGAGTCCTCCGGCCCTGGTTCGAACATATCTTTCGGCTCTGGTTTTGATAAATCCTCAGGCACTGGTTCGATGATCGGGACACCAGACCATGACAGTCCAACAGAACCGGATCACTTTTTCAGCCATAGTTCGTGATTATCTGATTATCTTTTTCCTATGTCTGTACATGTCTTCATAACTTGTTATTTTTAACATAAGGTTTGCAAGTAAAACGGTTCTTTATGACCAATGTAACGTCATTCTTTTTTGCAAACACAATTTCTTTTGTTTAAAGAACAAAATTTTACGAAACTTGTGCATTTTGCGAAATTAAAAGTAATTGTTTGTTTTATAACTTATTAAACATTTTTAGGTGATGATTCCAGGATACGCGCCCGAACAATGGTAAGTGTTCTGTTTTTAAACATAATTTGAAAAAATCGTTCTACTCTTGATCACAGCTACAATAGAACAGTATGGTTAACAGAGTATTCTAGAAGAATCTAGAATAATTTCCAATTAAAAGTCATTATTTTTTATGCTCATAATAAGTATTTTTTAACTTGTTAGGTGAAATGACGTATTATAGCAAGTAAACTTGATATTCTGTGATATTTTGTATTATTCATCCCCAGTTATGACATTGTCTCACAACGTTGTTTGTAATGTTTCGAAAGATTACTTTCGTGGTTCAGTTGGTTAAATCAAAATACAGTAGAAGCGTTGGTCGGGAGTAACCTCTTTCACCATTGCCCCCAATTTACTTACTCGCGTCTGCAACAAACCGGACAGATTAACCTTTTAATTTTGCTCGCTTCGATTGTATTGTGTTGCTCGATACATTTAAGGAAGTTAGATTAACACCCAGTCTCAGGTTTTATAATAATATGTACATTGATCTGTTGTAAGGTTTTTAATCATGCAAGTTGAAAATCTACAAAATGTCTCAACTTTGATACTTTACTACATTGCGGTTTAAAACCTCATACAATCTTTCACATTCACATCAAATTTTAAACGCTGGATATTACAACTTATAAACACTGAAATATTAAATTGAAGTATAAAATTAATTCACTTTGCAAATGTCAACGAAGCTGTCTTGTTATTTGGTTTTCAAAATAGGATATGTATAAGTCATATAAAATTTGTCCATAGCCCTACTTGTACGGCACCAGTTTACTCAAACATCTGGTGTTTGTTTCAAGACAAAATATAGTAATATCTTGTCCAAAGATGTTAAAACAGAGAATACGACAGTTTTTAACACTTCCGTCGGTTATCATCTAATTTTGATGTTTCCGGTTTAAGGATTTAACGCCCAGTGGTGGAAGACCCGTCCCCATCCTACCCTCGAGGACCAGAAGAAAATCGAAACATATGGTTTGTCTGATCTGTTAAATTGTATCAATTAACGCACAGCAGTAGCAGTTATTTCCAAAGCGTCCGTTTTGAAAGCATTGAAAAACGATTTCCTTTCATTGATCAGATTTTATTGTCGATGACTCAACAATACAAATTTCAGATCAATCTCTCAAAAATCTTTCCAAGTTTATTTGTGTCGAAAATGGGCAGAAGGTCAAATTGCAACTACAGTATACTTATGCGATATTTAAGACTGATTTCAGATTATTCGTTTAATGTTGACTAGCTCACCTCAATACTTATTTTATCAATTAGAACATGAAGTTGTGTCATTGTTGTGTCATCGAATTGATGCAACCGAAACAAATTCACGTGGTTAAGTCATAGAAAAAGCTCATATGTCGAGAATTTAGAACAATCTCACTTTACGAATGTTGGGAGTTTAACTTTGGTCATCAATAGTTTAACAACTACACCAACCAACAAATGTATCTCACTGTTAAGGTTGATTACGTGTCTAAAAAAGAACGATGTTGAACAGTTTTATTGATTAATTTTCAAGTTACGTTTTAATCTGAGCAAAACATTGTCGCTTGTTTTAAAAAAATGGAAATAACTTGTCCAATGGTTTGTCGCCTAATTAAATTGTTTGTGAAAAAAGAAAAAAATTAATCATTAGAAGTAAATGTTTGATAATATATCTACATTTTGTCCATAGTCTTCTGTTGCCTTCTCCCGTATCGGTTCGACGAGCGAGTTGTTTCAACATGATGATCCATCGGAATCAGCTCGCTTCACTGACGATTATTCGTTGAGATCATCTCAATCTGATATTTATTCCAAATTAAAAGAGGAATCGCCGTTTTCATTTCCTCGTGATTATTTTCCGTTGTCTGAAGAAACTACCGACGCCCGCAGACCACCATCATCACCAGATCAGGTTTGTCTAATCTGTTTAACTTGTCAATTTATGAAAACAATTAAAGCAGCAAAAATCACAATTTTGTTTTATCTTTCGTCAAATCTTTGCAGAATAAGAACGTTTGGTTGAGATTTGCCTGTATGTATTCGCAATTTTGTTCATAGCCGTAGTTG
>QXVZ01023725.1:0-20997 GCA_008931825.1 Phallusia fumigata | reverse complement strand
ATGGTAATAAATGTAAACAAAGGTTTGTTGACGATATTATGTTCCCCACAAGGAAATCAGCTTTCATTTTGAACCTAATTATTGTAGTACCCGGTGTTTTTAAAACCTATTCTGAACAAATGTTTCGTCCGCTGGATGGCATAAATTATAAAAAAAACTTGTAGTTTACCCGCTTAAATCGTCGCAAAATATTCGGTATTTTTTGTAAAAGGACTTGTAATTTAGCTTCAGTTTGCCTGAAGATATTTTTCTGACCCATTTTGCCTACCATCCGGAAACTTTAGACTGCGAGTCTTTCTGGAACGCCTTGATCTTCTCATCGTAAAGTGGAGCACAGCCGTGCTGCGATAGACATCTAGCTTTGTGTTACATTTTGTTTAACCAAGTTCGTAACTTGTGGCGTTAAATCATCCCAAATTCGTTGTTGCAGGTTTATTTTTTATAGCTTTCGCTTATCGGTTTTCTGATATGAGCGAGCAGCGCCCAGCCACGTTTGTAAACAATATAGGCGCCTGACTGAATTTGTTTGGAGAAGACAAACAAAGCTTTTGGGCAAGGTACTTCCCGTTTTCACACGTGAGTAAACAGACTGCCTTGACATTATCTTCTGGCTGTCCCTAAATTCACTTTACTATAAACTCTTCTGATCACGAAAAATACTGAATAATGGGGTTGCATAATTTATCCAAACGGGGTGAAATGTAGCAAACACTGGTTTTTCGCCCACCAGAAGGACGGGTTTCCCTCAAACTAATGAAGTGGAATCGCCAACATACAATTTAACAAAAATGTTATCAAGTACTATTATTTTACTTATTGTTGGATTCTCTGATTATGCTTTATTTACTGCTTAAACTCCATTAGAGCCATTTCCGATTTCAGCATTAAACCAGAAGAGTGTCAGGTGCCATCTGACATCGTTAGTCTGTTTAGATCCGATTTGGCACTGTTGGTTACATTGGACAAACTCAAAAACTACCCAACAATACACGAACGTTGGACAAACTCAAAAAACTACCCAACAATACACAAAGGCACCACACTAAGACTTTCACACACAAAAACGCCTGAACACCTGTTCACCTTCAATCGCATTCACAATGGAAAATCAACACCACAACACCATAGTGTTTTTGGATGTGGCTGTAAGCAGACAACCTAACCAAAACCTCACCAGCACTGAAATAAACAAGAAACCCATTAACATCCCATCATACACGGCACCAAAATCTTACAGAAGCCCAAAGACATTTCATGAATAAAACAACACATAAATAACTACTTCACAAAACAGACAGTTCCAAACCTGCTTACCCTCTGCATTCACCTGATTATCATATAACCTGGGGGTCTCTAAGAGGAACAAATGAATCTGGAATAAAGTGGCTATAGAACTTCTAAAAACGATTGGACATGTGTCACCAATACCACGCGCTCGCAATGATTCAGCTTTCTTCTCTGAATAGACCAATGGTTCTGATGGGTGAAACGTAACCAAAATAAAAAATAAAACACAAGTATTTTCTGTTTTAAACCGGTAAACGATTTTTTTGGATAATTTAAAACCTACAATGGGAAACCACAGGTATAGCAAACAAAAGCAAGCAAGGTTGCATCTAGTGCTCGTTTCAATTCAGAACAGATTGAAACAGTTTACATTTATCGAGTATTTGAAAACTTTTCTAAACCGAACAAACCCGTTTGTCTGCAGTTTATATACCGATAAACGTTTCTGCTCGAAAATCATATTCCTGCCATCAAACAACAAGTCTTACCAGGGTTGCGCCCCATACACAAATTTCACCGCTATTTATAAGCTAAAGGTAGAAAAATCGTGTCTCCACTTTTTATATGGCTGCAGTAAACAACTTACTTGTTGCGTGCCTCCTCCAGAACCCTCATATCATCAGTTGCCAGGTAAACACGTCGCGCGACGTTACCCCCTGTGACGTTGTCATGATGGTCGAACCATTTGTTAACATGAGCCATGTATTTTTCCAATGGTTGAAGATTGGATTCCTCAGCCAGCTTGTCCGTCCTCCGAATGTGAACACTAAATTATAAAAGTTGTTTGCGATGCCGCCTGTTGCTAATTTGTTGCTCCTTACTGTTGCTTAAAAATACATCACATAACACTTATGCATGACTTTTAAAACGTTTCCCGAAAGGCGTATCACTACTTTTGGTTAAGGCGATCAACACAGAGGTTTCGAAGAGTAATAAATTGTTTGTTCAGTCGTAAAGGCAATTGAACTGGTAGACCGTTCATTGTGGGTTGTTTATTAACACACATATTGCCGGAAACTTGTTAAAACAGTCGCACTGTCCTCATGGCATATGATTGCATGTACAGGTGTTTACCATTGTGTTCCCAGAGCTTATTTCTTAAAATTCTTGCTGTTGTGATCCAATAAATGACCGATATAGTTTTGTCATAATTTTGCGAAAAAAAAAGAGTTGAGAAAAATGATTTAAACAAATTAAGCCTAACTTTTTGTTGATTTGTTCTTTGGCCAAATGTTTAGTGACACATTGTTTTTTTTACACGGAAACTAAAAAATATTTGTAAAAATGCAGAAATTTGCTAACGCTTACCCAACGATAGGATGCAAAAACTTCAACTCTGCTGTTATATTCTTCCAAACTTCGGAAAGTTTTGGCTGAGGTCGGGTAATGTATGACATTAACTGACCGATCCACCAAATTTGAGGTTCACTGTACAAAGGATGCAGCAGCTGTTTTAGGCTTTCAGGATACGTGTTGGGAGCAAACGACGTAAACGGTGGAAACTGATTGACGACTGTAATTTTAACGACGCGATCCCCTTTCGTCGTTTCCATTTTTCCGTCACCTTTAAAAAATATAATGAAAAAGCATGCTCGTTGTCGCTTACGGTTAACATACAGAAAGGTATTGGTTTATTATGCATTAGTCCAAGACACAATGGCAAAGATCTTTCAACAAAATATCCACGCGTATTACAGGAAACATAAAAAGCATATTAATATTGCTTCTACCTGCGATCTTCGGAACTTTATTGAATTCTTCCTCTGACCATTGTGTGCATGTTTCACTTAAAGGCAAATAAGCTTCATTTATTGTCTTAATTGAAAAAGACTCTAACTTCATGTTCAACACAAGTGTTCTGTTGGTTCCAGTTGCCAACAAGAAACAAATTCCAATGTGATGTAGTAGACATCCAAATCCACATTTATTAGCTTGTAGATTGCAAAGAAGCTTCCTAGCTTCTGCGCAATTGTTTGGATTCTGCAGAGCAACTATAATTTAATTACTTGTTTTAACTGTCTACGTGCTTTGTGCACACAAGGTTGTGGGTTCTAATCTCATCTCTGTCGCTTGTGTTTCCCTGGGCAAGAAACTTTGGCATTGCTGCCAGAGGAACCCGATAGTTGACCCAAATTGAAGTGACCAATTATAAAAAATTGAAAAAATCAAATTAAAAAATAATCTACCAGGACTGCAATAAGGCAGGTACCTCGACAGCGGATCCCCCCCATCAAGGATAAAAATGAGACAAACAAACGTTAACAATTAAAACAACGAAATTGAGTAAAATTTGCACTTTACTAGGCCCGACAGTGCATCTTAATGTTCTTCGTCTTTGTACCCAGTAGAAGCTTTGTAGCAAATGTATATTTTCCAGCAGTAGTATAAGAATTATAATTATTGTGCAATAAAAATGACTAGAAACTCATCAGTACAAAATTTTAGGATTGATGAAATAATAAAATTGTTGCATCAATATGTTCAAAAATAACAATATTTTTAAGCTTTGAAGGAACTTACTTGATTTTTTTGAATTTTTTTCTGTACTACTTTATGCAGCGTTGCCAAATTATAAGGATGTAGCTGTTGTTCATCTGACATTGGTCGTTGTTCAATAGTTTTTGACAGCAGTTCAACTGTTTTTAAAATAGATTTTACATTTGTTTAAACTTTTTTACTCATTGCACTCAAACCGTTAATTTACCCAAGTGTCACAAAAACCTACCTCCAGTTGAAATCCAATGGTGAACACCAGCCAATCTAAACAAAATTTTTAACATACTACCTTATATGTAGTTTGTGGGAAATTTTACAACTGATAAATTTTCTGTGGTGCCAATACCTTTCATTCGAACATATCAACAAAAGTATTGTCCCAACAACCAACAATGCGAAAGTTCCAACTATTTTTCTTTGTCTATGCATCTTGCTTCTCCTCAACGTAGTATGCAACACAGGTGATCCGTAGACGTCTCGTGTAAAGGGACCCTGTTGGCGCATTTAAAGGTTACGGCCAGCAATGCATTTCATTTGAGATACCAGTTTCCTATCTTTGTTTGCTTGTGACTGGGTTTCGAAAATCATTTCTGTGTACGTTGCTCTCGCATATGATGCCTTGTGTTTTAGGCGAACAGTACAAACGTGTGGCTACGTTTATTATCTTGCAGCTTTTTAACGATTTTCATGTATAGACAGGAAGAGTTTTTGTATTTTTGCTGGAAAACTGTTGAACAGAGGTAATGAGCTAGATTTTCATTGGTACGATATAAGTTTATAAATATTGAATAAATATTGCAAAAAACTGAATATAATTAGTACCTTGCGTTGTTAAAGGTGGACGGAAATATTACAAAAAAATCTTCTCATTATAAGTTACAAGGCATCGTTAAACAATTACTATCACTATCACCACTCGTGCCAACTCCAACTACCTAAATCCCTGTTATGGCACCAGCAATCCTAGCAATTAATCCAATTGATTGGCCCTATAATGTGGATAATACTAACGCAACAGCCTTTATCTGCAAAATTTCAAACTAAGCATGTCTCAAGTCATGTCTCAATTTCTACTAATAACTACAACTACTTGGTACCATGGTCAATCCGTTCTCATTTCTAAATTACAAGACATCTTCGATCAGTGCATTTAAATTACATTTGTTGTTAAAGGTTCTCAAATATTATTGAAAATGTGATAAAAGCTATGAGTTGCTTAATATCAAACAACTTTTTATGCTTTGAACAATGGTTTGTATCTATGCGGCAGTGCGTGCAACCTGTGAAAGAATACTCCGCATGAAGTTAAATGAACTTGACATTCGTCACTAACGCAACAGCCTTTGTCGGCAAAATTTCAAACTATGAGCACTAAAACTCGCTACACTTTGTCGTCCCATTTCACGCTTTGAACAACGGTTTGCTGTGCGACAGTGCGTGCAATATGATTACCCTATTGTGCCTTTTCCTTTTTACGCCATATAACGTTCTAACGTTTGGCAGCTATTTTCGGTCTGGTGAATAGGTTTGTTGCTAGTGTCTCGTTGTGGTTTCTTTCACCAAGCAAAGTTAACACAACTTAACTCAACTCGATCAAATCAAAACAAAAAAGAGGGTGGTCCTGTGGCAATCCATGAAAACGTAATGGACCTCCAAAGCCAACACCAAACACCCCTTTGGAACAAACAAAAATGGGCTCAGCAAGTTGAGCCTACGCCACGATGTGAAAACACGAAAACAACATGAAATCACGCGTGTCCGCAAGATACAATCAAGCGTACAAATGACATGTTTTTACAATACAAATATGAACTTTTCGTGGAATAAAGCTAATGTTTTATAATTTCGTTTGTTCATTGAAATGAAATTAATAGTTTTCCAGAGGTTTTGCATACAATAGACCGGTGTGACAATCAAACTTGCGGGATACAAAATAGAGTGTGAAAATATATGAAATACCAGTTTAAAAAGCAAATCGATCTGAAATACTAAAGCGTACAACAAATTGTTAGGTCAAGACTGCACGCAGTCAAAGCGGACACGGAAGCAGCCATTGTGTATCACTTCATGTGAAATTGCAAGGCAAAGTGAAACTACAAACACTGCTGCATATTGCAAGGTCACTATTTGAAAAAGGAGTCTCTCATGTTACACCACACATCTTACTGGCATACATTCAACAACTTAGGAGACGGTTGTAGCATAGAGCACTTAATACTATAGAGACAACGCTAGTTGTTCACTCAAGCGTGAAATCATTGAAACCTTACTTCATTGGGCGAAAAATGCTAATGTCTTATTTTTCAAATATGCATGACAATTATTTTGATATGTTATAGTTAACCCAAGTTTATGACCTCAAAAGTTTGCCTACGAAAGTAACTTTGCCACACCACCTGAAATGTTACGACTGAAAAACTTTTTGATTTCCCTGTAAATGGTTTACAACCCCCAATACAATTTACAAAAACTGGATATTTTGTTTAATGCGAATATGTTACCTTTCGTTTAGAAGCAAAGCAGTTAACGGAAGACATTAGAAGATAGTCAGGTTTGGACTTAAATACAAAAAATAGCATGATTTCTATCACAGACTTCTTCGTAGCTGGCACTTGAAGTTCAGGAACGTCGACGCAACTTGTTTTTTTTACAGATCATTGACAGCATCATGGAAACAAGATTTACTTTAGTTGTGTGTCAATTTGGTTTCATTGTCGTAAACCAGTTTGACTGTGGATCATTTGTGAACATACTCACTCACTTGACAAGAGCAAAGCGTTTGCGTTTTGGAAACGAATTAAACTATATTTAACACAAGATTACAGCATTTTGTTTTCCGATAGCCACAAAATAACAAAACCCGATAAGATAAGAAGCAAAAAAATACCTTTTCCATGTGTCATGACTACATTTTTAATGTTGTAAGAATAAATAACATAGCGTTTGATCATTTCCTATAGAGGAAGGTGGAATAAAAGCCGGTTTCTTAAGTGGTTTTAAACGTAGATCTTCCGCTATGTATCTTTCTAAATGCTTTGTAATATATTATTGGAAATTGGATTGCGTCAAAATTTCAAAACACAACCGCACGTGGCCACAAAGGAATAACAACCGATTGATATGATGTAACCTTTGGGCTGTTTTGTACGAACGATCTTCGTCATTCGTATTCGTATTCGTCATTCGTATTCGAATGCATTCGAATACAGGTTTTGCTCCTAACGTGCTGTATTCGAATACTTTTTGCTTTCGTTTAAAAACGCACGATTACAATTCGAATAGTCAATGCTAATATTCAAAGAACCTATTCATGAATACGATTACATGCGCCAATTTATTCGATTACAATTCGAATAGTCAATGCTGATATTCAAAGCATCTATTCACGAATACGAATACTTGCGTAAACTCATTCGAATACTATTCGAATAGTTGAGATTGAAATTGGAACGAAGTATTCTCGAATACGAATATTTGCATTGATTTATTCAAATGCAATTCGAATAGGCGATAATAAAATCTAAACAAAGTATTCACGAATACTCACGTGAATTTATTCGAATAAAATTCGAATTGTAAGAACTTGTTATTGGCGTAACAATTCGTGAGTACGAATGCACAAGGAATTGCATTCGAATGCTATTCGAATTACATGAGGGTTTAAGATATACTTGCAAATTCCTAAATTTGTTACGTACGAATTAAATTGGTAAATTTCTGGACCACAGGAGTATAATCGGGAGGCTTTTCAAACGTGTTATGCCTTTTTTGTTTAATAATTGTCTTAATTTTATGAAATTTGGCAACTACGAATACTACTTGCAATTCATTCGAATAGGTAGTCAAAACAATCCTGCAACCATTCGCGAATACGAATACAACAAACTATTTGTTCGAATACAATTCGAATTGTTGAACTTTGAAACCTACATAACAATTCATGAATACGAAAAAGCCGGTCGATTTAATCGAATATTATTCGAATTGCTGGTCCACGAGAATTCGTGAATACGAAAATATGAGCCCATTCATTCGAATACAATTCGAATCGTTTGTCTCTCAAATTTTTAAAAGAATTCATGAATACGAATACAAGCATTAAATAATTCGAATTGTTGCACTCCGAAATTTTTGATTTAATTCATGAATACGAATACATGAATCGGTTCATTCGAATACAGTTCGAATTGCTGGCGCTCGAAAACCGCGTAAATATTCATGAATACGAATACAGCTAACCGAGTATTCGTAAAGTATTCGAATGCATGTAATGTGTATTCGACCCCATGTCTGCTCCTTTCACCAAGCAAAATAAACTTAACTCAACTCAACCACAGAGTTAGTTAACTGATCGAGTCAACAACGCAAAAATCAATTTCTAACCTACTACATCTTAAGCATGTATACATTTGTAATGATAAGAATCTGTGTTTGTGTAAACATACAAGGTTAAGTGCACAACGTTTAAGCTCATTCAGAAGAGATGTTTGCTGAATCATGTAAACTGAGCGAGTCAGAACAAAAATATTGAGGGTAATACAACGGAATCTAAAGACAAAAATGCCGTTGTCATTCTAATGTGTCGTAAGGTGAAGGGGGAAAGTAACAACAGTAAACAGGTTTGGAATAACCTATGAGCTTTCGTTTGTATATACTTGTGTAGACGAACATAAAATGATTTTTCAACCGGTAAAGTTTTTAATAGAGTGCATTGTTAAAATGAAACAGGGGTCTTTTCTAACGAGGTAATTTAGTACAAAGGTCTCGAAAACACGTGAACATCATCCTGGATGGGGTTGCAAAAGGCATTGAGGGGGGGGGAGATTATTTTCCAACTGTAAAACAAAAGACCGTACAAAATGTGTGTTGTAAAAATAGGTAAACCTCAGACCTGTATTTACTTGTAAGTGATATTTACCGCTGTATAAGTGATATATACTGATCTAAAAAAGGTCTTGCATTGCAGCGTACTGTGCTGTTTGCGGTAACGTTTTAATTTTATCTTTTGGGTATTCCCCGCTTTTGCCAGTCCGTCTGTTTTTTCCCGAGCAAGCCTTTCTGCATTGCGTATTTTCGATTATATCTCCGACACGCAGTTCTAATTCGTCGGCTTTCTGTGAGTTGTGATCTTTTGTAACTTCACGAAGCATCTGGATTTCTCTAGGATAAAAGTGCTGGTCATCAAATGTCGCGTTTCTCGGGAACTTTGTACTCTCGGCCATCATCACTTCATGAACAAGCCTTCCGATCTGAAAATATATATGTACTTGTCAACAGATATGTGCCAGGTATTATTTACGTCAGATATCGTCTCGAAACCAAGGATTGTAAAACGACATCATGTACCTCGTTACAAAATCGTACCGAAACACCATTCCGTGCCTTTTGATGATTTTTGCCACGCCATGTACGTATTGCGTTGTGCGTACAATGGCCCTCGTTACGAAGAGCATACGGTACCTTTTGATGTTTTTACTGCGTACTGCACCGTACTTGCTTGAAAGTAATAGGTTTTGTCTCAATGCACAGATTTGAACGTGATTTCACGCAGCGCAGACACCAATGGGCTTTGTGTGACCAATTTTAACAAAATCCTCATACTTAGTGTTGAACCAAACTGATGACGTTGCGATCTTTGACTGGGAGATATTCTTTGTAATTCTTTGGGCCACTTTTTATCAAAACCTTTCATATATTTCACGTTGCGGTGACTACCGCTTGGTGTCGTAACTGATGTAAGTTTTTTTCTGTTCACAACTCATCCGATTAGGGTAAGGGTATTGGCCTGATTGGAGTTGTAGATTTGATTTAATGTGACTTGTTAAATTTGTGCTGCCAAAAAAATAGCTTTGTTACAAATCAGCACGTCTTAGTAAACACAAATATTTTTTTAAATGTTGCCTGTGCGATATTTGACCGTTTTGCAACACTCTCAAAAAAACTTAAGAATGTGGTACAGTAGTCATACATAGGAAATGAATCAAAAATTCGATTCCAGTTAGGTGTTTAAGGTCAGGAATGCTTACGTTTGAGCTGAAAGTACAGACCACGTGATCACATTGGGAGAGCAGTGCGATATCTTAAACAATTCCCCAAAAACTTTGGTCTGTTTGTCGTCGTGATTTGTCAGCAAAGTAAGAATTGTTCGTCAGAGATATGAAAGTGTATGTTGGGTATCTGGAAACCAAAGCGCATTGGAAATTGTCGTACCCCAGCTGAACGAATTTTTCACCAATAGAGTTGTCATGAACTATTTTGAATTAACCGAACTTGTTATTTTTATCATGTGCGAAGAATTATGAAAAACATTGTGATAATTTTCACATTCAGTAATAATTAATTGCTGTTTGTTAAGGCTGAACAAGAAAGTTCAAATTAAAAATGTTCTTAAGTTTCAAGGATTACTTAAATACCCCTGAACGATTCCGAGGACGAATCCCGAACTGCTTTTTCGTGTATATATAGAGTGGTAACGGTTATCTTACAACTTGATCTTGTTTCGTTGTTTCTTCTTTCCCGTTTCCTGTGTAACGTTGTTATGGTAATGGCAACATATACCCGAATGTGTTTTAATGCTTAGGAAACTGACAGATAGTTAGTGTCCGTCCTGCTTGCGACATTGGGAACTATTTAATTTGACAACATTCCATTAATTTAAGTACAAATTACTTCATTTAAGAGTATATTTCACTCACATATCTAAAACCAACAACGCATATCTAATACAATCCTTCCTTTGACCTTTTGTAGTTTGAACTCTGTTGAATTCCTCATCGGACCATTTAGTACACGTTTCACTGAGCGGCAAATAAGCGTTAAAAATTGACTGGATCGTAGGAAAGGTGGTCAGTATTAGATTCACAACCAGAGTCCTGTTGGTCCCCGTTGCCAGCAAAAGACAAATCCCAATGTGATGAAGTTGACATCCCAGTCCACAACCTGGTGTTTCGATTTTGCATGGAAGTTTCCGCGCTGCTGCACAAATCGCTCTGTCAAAATTGCACTAAATCAATGGCAGTGGTTTTTTTCCACAATCTTCCACAAGAAACGCAGAAAGAAATATGAATAGTCGGGATTGATTAAAACAAATTCAGGAGAGTTACCCTTGACGGTAAGCGTTTAGTTTTGCGATAAATATTTAATAAAGCATTACCATTGAAATTTTGTGATATAATTACCTGTAACTTTATTATTCTATGTTGAACGATTTCACATAAAACGGCAGGTTCCAATGTGGGCTGCTGAAACCCTTGAAGAGCTGTTGTTTGGTTTCATCAGAGTTGTTTGGTTGTGTCGATGTGTAACTTGCTACTGGATGCAAAGTATTGTATTTTCAAAACACCACAATTTGTCAGTAATAAGATACAAGTCAGTGCTTGTTTTTAAATGATTTACTATGTTTTCCATAGTAAATCAGATCATGCCTGAACAGTAGAGAAAATTTGTTCAAACACACATGTCGATTCAAAATCGTAGATAGCGTTTCATATTTTAATACGCTTACCTGCTGTCAAAGAAAACGAACAACACAGCAGTGCCTCCCAGCAAGAAAGCAAAGAAGCCGACGATTTTTTTCGACTTCGCATCTAACTTATCAACTATCTACAATACTACTCATTAAGGTCTGTTTTGTAGTCAGTCGACTGAATTCACCGACCCTACTGGCTATTGAGGGGGCTTCTTATATAGCTTGGTTTCTATACCTTAAACACAGCAGCAGAACCTGCGGGTTCGACCACCGTTTTATGCAACATGCTGTGCCCTGTCAGTTTGTGCGGCCGGTTGCGATTCTACGGCAGAACATACCCAGCACACTTCAAGCAACTTTCAAGAACTCGGTTTTGTAGAAACAGTTAAATTAACTGTTGATCGTACGCAAAATTTCTAGAGATCATTTTTTTAAGTCTACCATTGAAATGCTGCACTCTGCTATCTAAAAAAGGCCATGCTCCCCCAAAAAATTCAGAAATTGTACATTAAAGTAGGCTACTCCTGGAAAGTCCCTAAGTTTTACATAGCTTAACTTAACTTAACTCAACTCACACAAACAAAAAAGAGGGTGGTCGTGTGACAATCCACGAAAACGTAATGGACCTTCGAAAGCCAACACCACACGCCCCTTTGGAACAAAAAAAATGGGCGCAGCAAGTTGAGTCGAAAACAACATGAAAACAACATGAAATTGCGCGTATCCGAGGAATAAATGGAAATGAAATTAATAGTTTTTCAGAGGTTTTGCATACAATAGCACGGTGTGACAATTAAACTTGCAGGATACAAAATAAGGTACATAAAAATATGAAAGACCAGTTTCAAAAGCAAAACGATCTGAAACACTAATTGTTAGGACAAGACTGCACGCAGTCGAACGCAGCAAAGCGAACACAGTAGCAGCCATTGTGTATCACTTCAAGTGAAATTACAAGTCAAAGTGAAACTGCATAATTTAATATTTTTTTTACTGTGCTTTTCGTTACAGGCTGAACAAGACTGCGTGCGAACTGGCGCCTAACATCAGCTATACTTTGTATTCATTCACAACCAACAGCGCTTTTTGCAAAAGGTAAGCGACAAATGTCGTGAGACAATTTTGTGTATTTAAACAGCAAAGCATTCGTAAGTTTTAAACGTAAAAAGTACATCTTTGTGGGAAAGCCAGCGTACCGCACAACAGTACAAAATAGCATAAAGCGGACAGTTAGGCAGCTACGTGCATAATTAGATACGTTACCAGGTTGCGAAGCGCAAGCTTATGTTGGTGTGGCATTGTGCCACATGCAACATTGCTGAAGCTTGTGTTCCTAACATTTCATGCAGCAAACAATTAAATTAAGGCGGAGTTGGCGATCTACCAAACGAGCTGCAACTGCTTTGTTGTGTTGATTGCAGAAAGTCGAAATCCAAACACCGTTTTCTCTCTGTCAACTTATAATGTTGAAACGCTGATGAGGCGAGGTCATTTTTGAAAAACCGTCTGATGTTGTAGCGTACAATCATTGAATAAGGTTATGTAAAAAGATTTTGCATTAAAGCGTATGGCGCTGCTATTGGCAAAGTTTTAATCTTATCCTTTGGATATTCCCCGTTTTGGCCCGTCCGCTTGTTATTTCCAACACAAGTTTTTATGCAAGGTGTCCCCTGAATTATGTCTCCAACTCGAAGTTCCAATTCTCCAGGTTTCTGCGGATTGTAATCCTCGATCACTTCCCGCAGCATCTTGATTTCTCCGGGATAATAATGTTGATCATCCACAGAAGTGGCATATTTTAGAGAGCTGTCACTTTCTGCCATCAAAAGTTCGTCAACTAGTCTTCCAATCTGCGCATTATATAAGACTTTTGTCACACATACTTTAAATTCCTACATAATCTTTGCGTTAATTGGTTGCACGCCCTAAAACAGTTACAGATTGTTTTGAAGTTGTTTCAAACCCTTCATCGGATTGTCACAACCAATACTCACGTTGGAACTAAAAGTGCAAACCACGTGATCACACTGAGCGAGCAGAGCAATATCTTCAACGATTGACCAAAATCCTTCGTCTGATCCTCGGCGCTGATTTTGAGCAAAATACGAGTTGTTTGTCGACGAAATGAATGTAAATTCCGGGTATCTGCAAATATAAGCGTTTCTTGAATAACGGCCCGAAGACGACATACCAAAGCAGTGATCCGCAACCAGTTTGATGCGACACACTGGTGTGCCGCGAGACGATGCTAGGTGTGCCGCAGTGGAACTGCAACCTAACAAAGGAAACAAAATCATTTTATCCCTGGCGAATATAAACGTTATAACAGTTGGGCGATTCGCTCAACTACATTTTTTTAGGCTCTGAACTGTGCATTGATGTTTTTTAAACGTCACAGTAGCAATTATACTCTTCGTGTACCTCCTGGGCGTCAAAAACGCAGGTTGAAGTGTGCCGCCGAATTTTGAAAGTTGTGACGTTGTCAAAAAATGTTGCGTAGCACTGTACTAAAGGATATTGACAGAAGAATTTTGACTTTACTCTAGATTTATGTAGACAACATTTGATAGTTAAAATGTTTTTTGTTTTGGCGTGCCTCCTGTAATACACTTAGGTCATCAGTTGCTAGAAACACGCGTTTGATGAGGTCACCAGTAGTTCCATTAGTCGCGTTATGATGATGGTCGTACCACTCTTTAACATAACCCATGTACTCTTCGAGAGTGTGAAAATTTGTTTCATAAAGCAGCTTGTCCGTTCGTCGAATATGGACCCTTTGTAGAAGACGACAGGGTAAAATCAAAAACCACCAAGTGGCTAAATACGCCCATATAGGATTCATATATGCTTTAGCAGTGTGTGATAATGTAAACAATGCAGCAAAACTTAGTTTGTTTACTTTTTTCTCTGAAGCCCTTATTTTACTCACCCAACGATCGGATGCAAAAAACTGTTCTCTCAATATCGACAGTTCCTGGGTGAGTTTTGGTTGTTTGCGTGTTAGAAACGACATCAATTGACCGATCCACCAAACTTGTGGTTCGCTGCACAATGGTTGCAGTTTCTCTTTCAAGCTGTCTGGGTATGTGTTGGGGGCAAATGGAGTAAAGGGTTCAAATGGGCCATGGATGGCGATCTTGACAACTCGCTCATTTCTCGTCGTTTCCTCATGTCCGTCACCTGGTATTTATAGATCACATATTCTTACAAAACGTTTGCAACCAACAGATAAGGAATGCTTATACTATATACTTAATACAGTGTTAGAAATTATAGAGATTGCCAAAAGTCGAAATTTTGACAGATTATGATTAACTTTGTCGAGAAATGAATAAAAAAGATCAGGATATTGTATAAGTTGAGCACGGTGTAGAAATATGGTCCAAAAAACTTATGGCCATCACTAACGAAGAGTACTTCCAAACACTGCCTAAATAAACTTTGCCCTCATTTGATTTTTTGCTACATACTACCTGCCATTAACTTGACACTTTGAAATTCCTTTTCCGACCATTCACTGCAGGTTTGACTTAGCGGCAAATAAGCTTCGTTCATGAATTTAACTGTAGGAAAAGTCGTCAATTTATTGGTAAGAACCAACGTTTTGTTAGTCCCTGTTGACAACAAGAAACATATTCCAATGTGATGAAGCTGACATCCCAATCCACATCCGCTCGCCTCAACCTTACAAAGAAGTTTTCGAGCTTTCGCACAGTTGCTTGGATTCTGCAAGACAAAATCTGTGTAAAACCAAAACTAAAAAACGCAAAACAATACTATGGTGCCACTGTGTTGATTGTAAGAAAAAATTTAAAACCACATACCAGTTTAAAGTGAATGGAAAGCGATAGAAATTCATTGTTTCCTAACTTATTTCACATTTTAGTGTTGGTCCCACCTGAAGATTAAAAATTTTTTTCTGTACTGTATTATGCAGAACAGCAAGTTCAAATGTTTCCACGGGCTGTTTGCTGGCTGTTTGAAGTGCCGGTTTGGTACTTGAAACGAGTTGTTGTTTTGTTGGCAAATCGTTCGGTTGCTGTGTGTTTGTTGGAACTGTTGGTTGTTGAGATAATAAATCCTGCCGGGTTGACCAAAGTGGATGGTTTTCTGAACAAAGATATTTCCATAAAATATTTGGTAGAAATTGTTTTTTATTTCCAATTTATGCCCTTTATAGTAAATCCTTTACAACCGCACACTTACAGTGACAACGGCAAAAACGATTTTTTAACGAAAACTTTAAACACAGTATATGTTATTATATATTACAAAAACTCTAGAGTGCACAGTATACGATACATTACACAAGTCACGATATATTGCCAAAGCTACTTATGCAACAACCTATTGGGTTACAATTTTACTGTGTAACAATTAAGCGCAAAAATATCGTTACTTCTAAGTTTATTTTTAAATGAATCGCTGCCACCTTATACCAAATTCCTTCCTCTCATTAGTTTATAGTCTGAAATAATACATAAGCTACAATACAACTTAATGATCAACGCTATGATAAAACTACATGTATACTTACGATTATAATTAAACCATCCAGTAAAAGCTTTGAGGCTAAAAAAAACATAAGCTGTCAATCAGTTCGCTTTAAACGTTTTCCCCGTCACACAGCCTAAAACACACCACGTACAACAGCATACAACAACAAAACAAGATTAGGATATAACCAACAAGGATTTACCTGACATCGGAGGATATGAAAAAGAAAAAGGTCCCTCCCAGCAAGAACAAAAGTAAACTGAAAAGTGATCGTTTGTACTGCATTCAATTGGAAAGCTTATCTAAGTTAAAAAAAACATAAACACCACATCTAGACTTGATTGCTATTTAGCCTACTGCTGGTTCTGTTTGTCAAAAAAGGCTGCTGCCTGTTGCCAGCAAGTCAATATTGACTCAGCCTACACGAATATGACTTTGGAAAGCCGGCAAACAAAGACAGGAAACAATATACCACACAAGACATTCGCTTTGCTCCAGAGGTTTGTTGACCACATATTGTAGGCTACACAAAGTCGGAGAGTGGCAATAGTTTTGGTGGTCGGGATAATATTACTGTTGATATGTTCAGTCGAAAGGTAAATTGCTAGTATATAAATTTTACAAAAGTATTACGGTGACAAAACATTTTAAGCTGTATTTATCAAATAACATGTTCAAAATTTTGTTTAGATTGGCTGGTGTTAACGATTGGATTTCGACTGGTGGTAGGTCTATGTGACACAATTCATGCTTTGTAAGGTTTTGGGTAAATTACTTTCAGTGATGTCTCTAAAAATTCAATCTTTTTAGCAACTCAACAACAGCTGATAACAGTTAAACAACAATCGAAAACAGTTAAACAACAACCGAAAACATTTGAACAACAGCCGAAAGCTATTAAGCAACAGCCGACAATACATCCTTACAATCTGGTAACTCTACACAAAACAGTTCAGGAAAAGATTAAAAAACTACAGGTATGTTCATCAAACGATAAGACATACTGTTATTTCTGAACAATAATGCAACAGTTTTATAATCTTTTGGTAACTATAGTATTTTAAACAAAAAGCATAAAGTTTATGTTACCAAAATGGTTTCTGTTTTAAGTTTTTTCTGTTCCTAATATGATTAAGTACTGCTGCAAAATATAATTGCTATAAACCTTCTACTTATTACAAAGTCGAAGAACTTTAATTGAGAAGCATTGGTTCGGCTTGAAAATAAAGCTGGAGGGTTTACCGAATTTCGTTTCTAAATCTATGAGTTGTTGGTTCTTGATTTGCCTAACAACTGAACGCAGACAGTTAAAATAAGTGATGGAATTAAAGTTACTCTGCAGAATCCAAGCAACTGCGCAGAAGCTAGGAAGCTTCTTTGCAATCTACAAGCTAAGAAATGTGGATTGGGATGTCAACTACATCATATTGGAATTTGCTTCTTGTTGGCAACTGGAACTAACAGAACACTTGTGTTAAACCTGGACTTGACAACATACCCAGTTAAGACAATAAATGAAGCTTATTTGCCTTTAAGTGAAACATGCACCCAATGGTCAGAGGAAGAGTTCAATAAAGTTCCAAAGATTGCAGGTAGAAGCAATATTAATATCCTTGGTATTGAAACACATTTTAGTTACTTTTCCTGCAATGAACTGTAATGGATATTTTGTTGCATGCAATGACTTTGTAGTAGGGTCTATGCTTATAAGCCTAATGAAGCAATACCCTTCTATGTTAAAAGTAAGCGACAACAGGTATGTTACAGCTTTGTAAATATTATTTGTAAAGGTGACGGAAAAGTGGAAACGACGAAAGAGGATCGCGTCGTCAAAATTACCGTCGTCAATCAGTTTCCACCGTTTACGTCTTTTGCCCCCAACACGTATCCTGAAAGCCTAAACCAGCTGCTGCCTCCTTTGTACAGTGAACCTCAAATTTGGTGGATCGGTCAGTTGATGTCATACATTACCCGACCTCAGCCAAAACTTTCTGAAGTTTGGAAGAACATTGTAACGACCGCTCTTATGCGCAGCCTGGCCCTGCGCCGTTCGTCACACTAGAACACCCTTTTTTGAATAACGCGCCCGCCCACAAGAAGTCACACTCTTCACTTGCAAAGAATGATCGTGTTCACAATTCAAGACTGCGGCGGCAACGGTTTTTCTGTGAAAGTTACACAGCACACATTATGACGTCACAACAACAACGTTTAACATTATGTTGCAAGCCATGCTTTACATGAAAATCGTTAAATCAAATCTCCGTTAATCGGNCTAACTCAATCAACCGGACTATTTGCTAGCTTAGTCAATGTAACCCAAGTGTATTCTGTCTCAATAATCAACTGGAGTTTATCTTTCTATTCGTGAACGCATCTTCGTTATTCATTGTAAGTACCGTTGTATGCCTTGCACTAATTTAATACAATTCAGTAATTACTAAATGCTCTGCTTGTTATGGAGTCACTATAAGAGTTAGTAGGAACTCACCTTTTAAATCCTACAGGTTTACTATTAGTTAATGCGTCATTCTACAACATTAAACAGAAAGAAGTTATACACTAATTTCTTCATTAAACATAAAAACTCTGCTGTCTGCAACGCTACCAAATAAAAGCATGTCGTCTTAAGCACATGCTAACGCGCGGATGAATATGGAATTACCTCATACGGGGGAAAGAAAGTGAGCATAATCAACCATGCGGAACATAACAATTCTCGCTGTAACCGTAGAAAAACAGTGATAACAAGATGTGTCCCCATCAGGAAGACCTTAATGCAGGGTTGGAAGGAAATACTGGTAAAACATCTATTAGGCCTACATTCTAAAGCCTGTATTATACCAAGTGGTGAATGTTTTTGAAGATGTGTACACGTCTAGCTTAAACACAACGCGAGAAACATATAGCTATGCAAGGGACAATCTGTGCCAATGTATCAAACCATAGAGCACTTAATACGTTCTCTTTGGTCAAACGCATGATTTAAACTTTAAACCAATTAAACTCCGAAGCCATACCCACAATAACTAATAAATAAACCATGTTGTCCCCACAAGTAGATTACATATTTCTGTGTTGTACAAGAAGTAACATTTGGCTGTGTGGTAGCCAACCGGACTATAGACGGCAAAAATTTAATGTTTTTGTCCTTTGATAGACCCATTTGGTAGTTGTTCCTTCTAACAAGGATAAAGATGGAACAAACAAACAAACAAACAAACAAACCCTTATGTTTTCACGTTGCGCAGCTATTGCATGGTAATTGTTTTAGTGCAACTGTGTCGCCACGATTTCTTTGACCAAGCGAAAATAACTCAACCGAACTCAACTCAACATCATGCAAAAGCGACGCATTTATCCAGCTGTCTACAACCATGCCCATTCTTCGACTCTTGTGATTGTGAACCTTTCGTGGGTCTTTAGTTAACGAAAATCATTTGAGTGTATATCATTTGGATAGGTGGCCCCGAACCTTCAAAGTCGCGTGCCCTGTGATATGAGTGATATGATATGAAAACAATTAGAGGTTGTTAAGACACGCGTATCCGTGACAAACAAATTGTGAATGTCATGAATCATGCACATGGCCCATGGGCTGCAAGTATAGGATTAGTAGTACACAGGCTGTAAACAAATATGGTAAATGTAACAATGTTTTTCATATTGACAATTGACACTATGTTATTGCTCTGTTGTATAGATAATAACATTACTGTGTAAGGTTTGTATTATATTTAGTTTATATTTTATTTTGTTGTTAGAAGCTCTACTGCTTAGCCTGTACATGTGGACGTGGTTGCTTGCAAACAAAAACACAAAAAGATGGAAGATTTACCTGGCAAAATCTATTGTCAGAACTTTAAAACAGAGTGTTCTGACATTATGAGTCCTTGTATTAGCTCAGCAACTGGTCAAGTGTATTATAGATCCTTAACACTAAGTGCTCAAAAAACACAGCCGAACAGGTTTCTTTCCAAACCCCTTAAGAAGGATGATTTGGAGTATATTCCCAGGATCTTACTTGTTTCTTTACGAGAGTGTTGCATGAACTATGTAGTAAAAAATGTCCATTTGGTTGACACGCTTGACGGTTTTCCAGAACTTGTTGCAAAGGAATTGTTTGATGAGTGTACAAACTTTGGTTACTTTCAACCAGATACAAACGGGAACTGGTTGAAAATTTTACATTTATTTACAGCCACATATGGCAGTGCATTGCTGCAAAGTTTAAATCTTTCTGGCAGGTGGTTGTTTCTATCTTCACACATTGACACCCTGACTCCTTATGAATGTTTGACGTTTATAGACTTTTCCGATTGTAGGTTTGGGGATGATCATGATGTATTGGGCCATATAGGATCACTGCATGTTTTAAAAAAACTTTTCCTTCAAAATAATTGCATTTCAATTGATGGAATAAAGTTGTTGACCCGATCACATAGAAGAAAGTCTACTGGATTACAGAAACTTGAAGTACTTAGGCTAGATGGCAACTGCAAAATTACACTAGACATATTGCCATACTTCAAAAGCCTGGCTTCGTTAGAAGTTATTGTGGTGAGCAATTCTCCAGAAATATCAAAATCTGACAGAGAATGCTGTGTTCCATTTTCTCTATGTCCACATTCAATTCGATTTCATCAAAAAGAATGGGCAAACTCTGTGGTTGATCTTGGTGAAGGTTGGGCAGTGCCATTGATAAAGTCTTACTTGACTGAAATGGAAGAAAACCTGCAAAGGAAACAATGCAAAACAAAACTTGTCAAAGGAAAACCAAATTTTTATGCTAAACGAAAAACAGTTTCCAAGCCTAATATTGATCCCACTGTTGCATGTAGAAACCACCTAATAATCTGTAAGTGTAGTAAAAACCGAAAAATCCAATCAGTTTCTGTTAAAAGACCTTTTCAAAGTGTTGCAGTGCATGCAAATCAATCAAAGAAAAAGTGCACAAAGAATTTAAGTACACCTGACTCACATAAAAAAAAGTTAAAGATTGACCAAAATATTTTGGACTTGTACATGTAAAGTAGCCTCTTAAGTTGAGTATGGAAATATATTTTGAATTTTAAACTTATAAGCAAGTTTTGAAAATCTGTCCGTCATCCTTAAGTTAGACACATTTGAAATGCAACTCATTTCAAGAAATAAATTGTTTTTTATATTTTTTGCTTCCAGTTTTCATCCAATAATATTCAAACAGGTTTGTAATTAGTTTTGTGTTGTTAAATATGCATTTTGAATAT
>QXVZ01023720.1:0-15702 GCA_008931825.1 Phallusia fumigata | reverse complement strand
TTACAATACTTCATTGCGAAACAAAAAAAAAACGATGTGCACTGTGTTATTGTAGACACAACATAGTATTTTATTGCTTGCAATTTTGTAGATTTTTCACTTCAGATAGAGCATGTAGGTCAAAATACTCAAGAAGCCTTATTCGTACTTATTAGAAAGCATATTTGTACAAGAAGTTTACATAATCAAAAAAGAGAAAACTGGGGGAAATAAACCAAAATTACGATGAATCAAAACTGAAAAATAAACATATATAAGAGTTCCTTTATGTGACATACCTATGTTTTTAATGACAATGGATTAACGTATTGCGTACCACATGGGAAAACATTTAGACCATAAGTTATTTTTTTCAAAATCCCAGACCGTAACTACAAATGTTGTACGTTGTTCATGTTTCAGTTTGTTGATTACATAACTTTGCTGTAAATCAATCCGTTTAACGTCTTGTGATTGATCTTGTCGGATTTTGGTTGCACTCCAGGCACATATGCTGTTAAATTAGATTCCATGCAATGTAATTTGCGCTTCAATACTCCATCACGGCTCTCATCTGTAGGGAATTTCCAGTAATATTTTCTGCTGGTTACACGTGGTCCATGAGTAACCAAAATCGCACTGTAGTTTATGTATAGGCTAGACGTGAAGTGCGATGCAAATGTCGGCAATGGTGGTGGTAAGCTTAATTGTTGTAAAATTTTTTGTAAATAATCCCTTGGCATGTTTGTCAGTCACATAAACAACGCTTTTATTTTGTTTTCTGCTGAGAAATGACAGGTTATAGTTTTCATGTAACTTTCATATAACCTCTCGAATGAAACAGTGTTTTTGTGTTTTCGCCCAAAAAACTATGTTAGTTTTCTTAAATTTATTCCGGTCCATGAAAAAGTTCGTTAACTATGCCAAAAGATGCTCCACGATCCATTTTATGTAAAACATTACATCACACAAATCACAAACGTATTTACACTTTATTCCAAGTTTTGGTCTGTCCATAAAATTTGACAAAAGGTAAAAAACTAAGAAAAGCGGCACCGAAAATTATCGAAAGTAAAAAATGTGGAAAAACATTTGCCAGCAACTGAGACAGTAAAAGCACAAAGATGTATATACACATGGCAAGGTTTATGAAAAACCATTGAATCTTAGTTGAGCCGTAAAGTTCTTTTGTACTCTAGCCCTTTGTTTCCAGACAAGTGTTTTCAAAGAACAGTTTCTAACTCGTTCACAATCAAGATTTCTTGCTTTGCCACAACAGCCACGTTCACTCGTCGGTCGACTTGTGCCCGCTGACGTCGATACACGTCACGCAAACGCTCCCGAATCCGATCGTATAGCATTTTCGGGGCGTTTGAGTAGATGAGAGGGTTGAGGGAGCTGTTGATGGGAAGCAGGATTATTGCCGACACTGCGTAAATCACTGGAGGAACAGTTGCTCCTCCGAAGTTCACGAAAGCCATGATCGAAATTGGGACCCAGCAGAAGAAATCGGTGAAGATCAGTCGAATGATTTTCTTTTGCATTTCTGCCATACAAAAAGAATTTGACAGTTTCTAAATTTATATTTAAGTCCAGTTTACCTTGGTTCTGCCTTTCCGCTCTGCCATCTCTGACTCTCTCATTCACTTGCCCACCACTGGCGGTCGATTTCTTGTAAATCCAAATGTAAGTCACAGCCACAAACAGAAAAGCGACGAAGTTAAATATGATGATACCAAGTGAAAATGCCCAAGCCTTGTCGGTTGGCGCCACGTAAAGTTTACTGATGCAAACGCTGTTGGTGCTGTAGTATCTGTAAAAATAAACTAATTCAGGATTACAACAATCCTGTTGCATTAAAGTTAATTGCCACAATTGCATACCCGAAATATCCTGCAATGTCAAACAGTTCGGTGTAGTTATAATCTTTAAGTATATCCACAAAATCCGTCCAGGAATAAACATTTTGTAGCTTTAGAATTNTTCCCGAGTAGCGAACACAAGCCGCGCCAAGCATGAGCAAATAAACTCCCATGAGCAGGTCGGAAACTGACAGATTGAGGACAAGAAGATGATTGCTTCGAAATGAGGCCGATTGCGTTTCTGTTGTCGCCAAAGTTTTCGTTTCCATTACCATAACGACCTGCAACACAATTACTTATAAATCCACGAATAGATTTCAAATCTGTATGACCTTAGAATTATGTGTTTGTATTCAAACACAATGCATAGCGTGCTTTTGAAAAAAAACAAACATTTTAGTCTTAATCGTACCAAATTTCCGAAGATTGCGAGGAACGCCATTATCCACACAATAGTTCGTAAAAATGGGTTAGCGATCAGCTCGTATCGTGAGGAGAAAATGTTCTCATCTGCTCTGCTCGACTTCGTTGGACATTCGTCGCTCCAATCAGAACAATCGCCAAATCCGTTGAATTTCTGTTGATTTCGAATTTTTATGTAAAATCCGCCACTACCCATGAGTCATCAAATGTAATGTTACCTTTTCCTTCTTAACAAATAGCGGTTGTTTGTTTTCGCAATATAACCTTCCGTCGTTTGTGCAGTTGTTTTCGTCATTTTGATCATCGCAGTTTATTGTAAAATCACAAACCTCCGCTTTGCTGACGGAAACCTGAACACAGAAAAACTCATTCCCACTATAATATCAAAACTTTACAAACCTACATGCCTTAGCTCCATTTAACGCTGAGCAATTAATTCTTCCTTGTTTAATGCAAGTTTGTGCATTTTCGTCACTTCGGTCTTTGCAATCGACGAAGCCATCGCAAACTTTGGATTGAGGGATGTTAAGAAGTCCGCTTGTCGTGGCACAATGTTTTCGATGTTTGCAGAGACGAGGATCCTCATCGTGGTTGAAGGGTCGACGATGGTTGTAGAAGAGATAAAGGTAAGGACAATCCCGTTTCCCATCGCACAACTGTTTGTTTGAAAATCGGTGACTTAACCACTATACAAAACAAGGTTTAAATTTTGATAAAACCTGCACACATATCAGATTTGTTTTCTTACATGGGCAGTGACAGCTAACCCGCCTGTATTGGCAGTTTGACTGTTAAATTATTTACCACGCAACCGCAGCACCACATGGTAAAAAAGTAATAAATACAAAGAAAACGAAAAAAAGTATCATGCGAAGTTATAGAAAAGTGGTGCATGTGTACAAACATAATTGTACAAGACAAAACACAAAAACTTCAACCAATGGAGTCATGTGTTGACTTTCCTGGTGTAGTGAATTTTCGGCACCAAAGCAATGTGTAACTCGAGAAACTCTTTAGAAATGTATTACATTCTACAACAAATTAATATGGAATATGAAACAATTTAAAATGAAGGGTGTTTTTGAACATCAATTTAGAGTTTACCTACAAAAGTATTTAGACTTAAATTACCGAAACTTTTGGTGAAAAGGTAGTTATCGGGCTTGATTGAAAATATTCCGACAAATAGTCAAAACGGAAATAATTTCGCAAATGCCTGTTTATTCATCAACATACCGAAGTATTAACAAATTGGAAATACCACGTTGTGCAACTAGTCCACACCCATAATTACATCAAATTGCTGATAAATCATATTTTGCATTTTTTGGCACAAAGTATTTACTTACATGGTAACGACTACACCACCATATGCCCTCAATAATGCTGTTGGTTGTTCTTGAGGTTGAGCAGTCGGCCTCCACACTCTCATTACCACTGCATATATTCACATTGTTTGTTAACAAAGGATTTACATTGTCTCAGCACAGTAAATAATAATTTTGACGATTTTTCTTTATACGCGGTTCACATAAACATGTGTTCACACTTACATTGAAAACTTTCCACAATTTTTCACTTGTACCATTTCACAAAGACACTCATCGCTCATATCGGGACAATCAACCACACTGTCGCACACACTTGATCTTGAAATGATCATGGGGTCATTTATGCATTGAAAGCACAAAGTGTAAGTAAAAGTGATAGACGGTAAGCTGCGGATATCTCTGCAATAGAAATAAAATATTAATAAACTCTTGCTGAAGCTCATAGAGTAAATGCTATTGAAACTTACCTGGGATCCCCTTTAATGTTTTCGTCAACCGATGTGAAGCAGAAATCAGCGGAATTGTCGCAATCCTGGACCGTGTACCACAGAAACTGCTGGGGCAACGTACAAGTTTTTCCGTTTCTGACACACTTGAAGCCGTGTCCGTTCGGTCGGGGCAACGTAGGGCAGTTGTTACAGGGATCACCATCGCACACCGATGAACGCTCCCAGCAAACTGATTCCGAACACCAAAAGTGGGAGGGGCAGAGATGTTTACATGGAGAATTTCCGTCACATGAAGCATATGCTTTGCAAAATTCATTTTTTGTTTGTACGCAGGAAGTGTTGGTTGGATCCAATATATTGTGACAAACTCCATGCATGTCAAAACAATCGCATTGTTTGGGTGAGCTGGTGTAAAAATTTTTCCATTTAAAATGTATTAATTTTTGCAGCAAATCGTTCACTTAAAAAACAAAAACTTACCGATTATATTTTCTGAGACCTTTTCTGTTTTTGCAAATTTCCGGGACTTTTCCATCACAACTACATTCGTCGCTCATATCAGGACAATCTGTGACGCCATCACATACACTTGACCTTGAAATGATCATGGGGTTATTTTTGCACTGGAAGCACAATTGATTGTTGAATGAGGCGATTGAAGAACGGCGGATGTCCCTGCAAACGAATTATTGCGTTTGTGAAAGAAACTATTTCCACCTTTGGTGTTCTAAAACGTTAAGCTTAAATTTTTACAAATTTCGTGTTAAATTAAATGTCACCATTTGTTGTTGTTTTTGTGTGTGTGCCGACACGTATATATGTACCATGTAACATTAGGATCAAGGTTGGAATACCGAGTTGGGCAATTTGCATGCAAATACACTACTAGCTTTACAACGCCGGTTAGGTAATTTAAGTGAATGAAGAATTTAGTCTGAAATCCGAAAATTTTGTAACCATCGACTTAGAGCAGTGTTTGTGAAAATATCAGAATTCTTATTATCTACGCCTTGCACATAATCGCGAATTTTGAAATCGATTGATAGCATAACTTCATGGTGTTTGCAATAAAACGAAATAGCTACAAGTCAAACCTGCGATATCCCTATTTCATGTTTAACGCTTTAAATTAACCCTTACTGACCCTACTGATGGATCAAGTATATTTGATATCTGGTTCTGGGTGCAACGCCTAACGATTTTGCTTGCTGGTTGCGACCCTAGCGAAATATCGAACATCATCACCGCTTGGTAAAGTGAGTCCAAGTACGCAAACATAAAACAAATGACAATACCTAGAAAATCGACTGTATACCTGCCATTTCCATTTTCGGATGTGTAACATAAATCGAAGCCATTGTCGCAATCTTGTACNTTCCATTTTCGGATGTGTAACATAAATCGAAGCCATTGTCGCAATCTTGTACGCCGTCCCACAAAAACATTTGCGGAAGTAAGCACTTCCGATTATTTTTGACACACTTGAAGCCGTGTCCGTTATTCCAGTGTTGGGACGCCGGACAATCATTACAGGGGTTGCTATCACACACAGTCGAACGCTTCCAACAAGTTGAATTCGGACACAGGAAGTAGGAGGGACACATGCCGTCACAAAGAGTCTTTTCCCGACATTCGATCTCACCCTTGCAATACTCCTGTCTCCGCAGTGCGCACACTTTACTTTTTGATTCAAAGTCCTTGGTATACAAACATGATTCTCATCATAAATATGAAAACCAAAGATATGCTTTAATGTTTTTCTCGTGTTGTTTCTGTCTTTTCAGGAGCATCAAAGCAAAATGTGACGTTTACCTGATATAGCTTGATGTGGAGTTTTCAGGGTAGGTGGGAAATGTAACTTGTTTCTCATCACTTTCGTCACTGCAGTCACGATGGTCATCGCAAAAGAAAAGTGAAAGTATAACACTCGAATCATCGCAATTAAACTCTGCAGCAAACAACAAGCTCAAACATAATCGCAGGTCGTTGTCGGTATTTTACATCACAGCGAAAATTGGGTAATTCACCACAAACCAGTGCACATATGTTTAATCAACATGTTGCAAAACATAAAAATTTTACTGTAGTATATGCAATTACGTGATGTCGCTGTAATTACTAATACAATTTAAACAATTTCGTTGCATTTTAAAAATATAACTTTGTGACGTAATCATATTCTTGTTACAACACAAACTTAGATTTTATGTTAAAACTGGTAAATTAAATATGGTTTGGCGGATTAAGTTTATAATATTTAAACTTACGTTGCCCGCTTATGCATGTAGAGGGTGCGATGAACCATATCATCAAGATTGCAGCAACAATCATCACGAAGAGGTTTCTAAAGAAGCATACAACAGTGGAGTTGTTAGTTGGAGAACCGACTATCGAATGATTAAATGCGTAATGCGGCCAAAATTCGTTAACGACCTATTTGCACAAATACTCGACCCATGTACTGACATAAAAAACCTCGTCCCGGGTTTAAACCCAATGAAAAATAATTAAAAGGAAATCTGCGGAAAAAATCTTCTTAGGAAAAAATCCGAACATTTAGAACTGTTGCGCTACATGCCAAATAACTGAAACTTTCCTTACGTTTATCCAATTTCTCCAACAATGAACAAATAGTCAAAACGATTATGTGCTCGTTTTCCGAAAGTCGCCTTTTGTCTAAACATTGTCTTTGCGTAGCCCCGCCATGCACTCTTCGCCGTCTCCCAAAGTTGTGATTTTTTACCTTACGATCCAATGTACGTCTTAGCATCATTTCTTTATACTTTGTGTCTTATCTATGCCTGTCCCGTCAGCCCCAATTTGTGTGTGCGATTGCCCGTTACTTTACACTGCCTTCGTAAGTTCCACAATCTGGTGCCGAGACGGATTCACAATCAACAACTTGAATAATATAACGGTTCCAATTAAAGTATTTTGATAAAATCATATTCCTGAGTGCTGTTGTTTGGATTTCGAGCGTTGTGGGTCAGCCCTCAAGGAAATATAGGTGTAAGCTAAATTAACTCTGAAACCTTACCTAACATCTAATTACATTTTTTCGTTAATATTTGCGCGAAAAGTTGTTTTACCACCAATTTCAGTCATGACAAACAAATCCGTGTGAATAAAAACACATTTTATATGGTTTAGAAAAAACTTAGTACTGACGTGGTTCAGACCAAAATGCTAAATTCAGAACGCCTTGTTTGGTGTAAGAATTGGGCGAAAGTCGTATGTCTAAAAGTAAAGGGACTTCATACAAACATGAACTTGATTTCGACATTTTCCTAAAACAACAACCGTTCTACGATTTCTATGCAGCAACAGTTAGTAACAAATACTTGGAGGTGCAGATTTTGCATTCAAAGTTAAACCTACAATTCCGTCACAAATCATAACCTTAAAGCAGATTATTTCCACCCGACTGAGAACAGAAATAAAACAAAAACCTAACATCTTTATCCTTGTGAACAATCTTTAACAAAAAACGTTACCAAAACTTTTGAGTTTGAGACTATTTTTTTGAGTTTATATTACCTGATAGTTTCTTTAGTTGCGTTCTCCAGAACGTGAAACTGAATAAGCTGAACCAAACGAACTCTTCGTTTGAAAGAAAACTTACACCTACATGCTAATTGTCGTTTGTTTACTTGATGGCCAACTTATGAAAATTTTAATTTGTTAAGAAGTGTAACCACGTCAAGGTACCGGCGTGCAATTCAAAACCATAACTTAATTGAAATCATTAGAATCTATCCGCCTCACTTTTATACCCCAAATTAAAGCTATTTTGTTTTACTTGTTTTCATATATCTTCTTCACGGCTACTAACAAATTGGTACAAACGCCTCTCCGACAAACTCAGTCTGCGAATTCGAACATACGCTGAGCACGTAGACAGGATATGATTTTTGCATACGAGGGGTATACGAAATTTGCTTAAGGCAACGTTGGCTATCTCAGCAGGACAAAGACAGAAGAAGATGTTATACTGAAAGGCAAACCACGCTGCAATATTTTTGGTGTCTTCGCGTGATACAACTAACGGTTTTGATGCCAAGAAGTGGAATATTTGGTTTATTAGCATAAAAAATAAAAAAATAAATTCTGATATTTACAACGCAAATCGATTAACACATTACTTGGCACGTTCGATTATACAACACCAAACGGATTAACACCACATATTGGCAACCCTTTTTGATTTTCATCCACTACTTAGTATTATTGTTTTATTTACGGTTACTATCTGTCAGTAGCGTTACGAAGACAAAGTTACTGGATTAAACTTTGCAATTAGAAAAGTATAAAGTTAATGCGAGCAGCAACTGAAACAAGTTCTTTATTTTTCGTTTTCATGAGTGAACCTTCACAACGATTGTCGAGTGGCGGATTGACAACTTTAATTTGTCTCAACCAATGGCTAGGGCGCCTAATCCACAAAACTGTCCATTAATAAAAAAAAAGTAAAACCACGTCAGGGTATCAGTATATGCAACACAATGTCACAACCCAAATTGAAAATCTTCATTGCGTCGCAAGAATCTGTATGAGTGTATTTTATGTCACAAACCAAAGTGTTTTATATTGTAATATATTTTTGTTCACACCTTTTAATTTCACAACTACGCAGTTCCAAATACACTGGAACCCAACGACCTTCCGCTAAACCCAGTCTGTGTATGTACGGAAGCACGTAGACAGGATATGGTATTAGAATACGAAGGCCATGCAAAGTTTGCCGAAGGACAACGTTAGAATGAAGATAGAACAAGCTGTGGTGATCCAGGGGACGTTGCGTAACCAAGGATTAAAGGGTAAAATTTGAAATAAAACTAAAATATAACAGAAATAAAACTAAAACCCAACATCTCTAAACCTTTGAACAATTTTTGACAAAAAACGTTACCCAAACCTTTGTATTTTATGTCACAAACCAAAGTGTTTTATATTGTATTATATTTTTGTTCACACATTTTCATTTCACAACTACGCAGTTCCAAATACACTGGAACCCAACGACCTTCCGCTAAATCCAGTCTGTGGATGCACGGAGGCACGTAGACAGGATATGGTTTTTGAATACGAAGATCATACAAAGTTTGCCGAAGGACAACGTTAGAATGAAGATAGAACAAGCTGTGGTGATCCAGGGACTGTGTAACCAAGGATTAAAATTTGCATGAGAAATATGTGCACTTCTCCATTTCAGGATCATGATTTGCATATGAAGGTATTTGAGAAATGCTATTTCCAGTAGTTTGAGTACATTATTTAGGGCCGTGTGATGCTTGTTTTGTACCAAAATATCAAGACATCGATGTTCTACACTGATACCAAGCACACTAACTTGTGTGGGACGGGAAGCGAGACTGAAATCCTCTCAAGGTCATTGCCTTTTACGCATCCGACAAAAAATATTAAAAACAACAACGGTTCTACGATTTATATGCAGCAACTGTTAGTAACAAATACTTGGAGGTGCAAATGGTGCATTCAAAGTTAAACTTAGAATTACGTCACAAATCATAACCTTAAAGCACATTTATTTCACCCGACTGAGAACAGAAATAAAACTAAAACCCAACATCTCTAAACCTTCGAACAATCTTTAACAAAAAACGTTACCCAAACCTTGAGTCGAACAAACTGATTACATTTTTTGAGATCATAGTTACCTGATAGTTTCTTTAGTGGCGTTCTTCGGAACGAGATACCTGAATAAGCTAAACTAAATGAACTCTTCGTTTGAAAGAGAACTTACACCTACATGCTAATTGTCGTTTGTTTACTTGATGGCCAACTGATCAAAATTTAAATTGTTTGAGAAGTAAAACCACGTTAAGATACCGAAGTGCAATTCTAAACCATTACTTAATTTAAATCATTAGAATCTATCCGCCTCACTTTTATAACCCAAATTAAAGTTATTTTTGTTTACTTGTTTCCATATCTCTTCTTCACGGCTACAAACAAATTGGTACAAACGCCCTTCCGCCGAACTGAGTCTGCGAATTCGAAAATACACTGGGACGCGTAGACAGGATTTGATTTTTGCATACGAGGGGAAAACGAAATTTGCCTAAGTGCAACGTTGGCAATCTCACCAGAACAAGATGCTATACTAAAAGGCATCCACGCTGCAATACATTGGGTGTCTTCGCGTGATACAACTATCAGTTTTTATGCCAAGAAGTGGAAATATTTTTGTTTTATTTCGTTTTCATGAGTAAACCTGCATGCTCAGAGTGGCGGATTGACAACTTTAATTTGTCCCAAACAATGGCTAGGGCGCATAATCCACAAAACTGTCCATTAATAAAAAAAGTAAAACCACGTCAGGGTATCAGTATATGCAACACAATGTCACAACCCAAATTGAAAATCTTCATGACAACGTTGGATTAATGCAAAAAAAGCTGAGATGCTCCAGGGATCATTGCGTTAGGATTGAAGGTTTAAAATTTTCGGTGAAAATCGTGAATTATTTTAATTCCAAGTCCATGTTTAAAGGTCTTGGTGAAAGTATAAAGGTCCAGTGTTTTGCACATATTAGTTAAATCTCTATGATACTAGTAAAATCATTCTGCAATGCCTATTTAAGGTCAAACGCTGGCACATAAAATCCAACCCACACAAGAACACTTCACAACATTTTTAAAACAACCATGCCCACATTCATTTTTTCTGTCAAATTCAACTTTTAGACAACAAAAAGTCACAATGTCCACATCAAAACCCCATTCGATTCATAAAAACAGCAAAGGAAGTAATCACACCATACCAAACAGACTTATTCAATGAATGCATAACATTATCCCATATTCCTCAATGTCTAAAAATCAGTCACATTACACCCATACCAAAAATCAAAAACCACAATTACAAGTTCAGACTTCAGACCAATTTCCATAACTCCAATTTTCTGTAAAATATTTGAAAAAATATTATTAGCTCACCTGACAAAATTTCTAGAGAAAAATAGCACCATCTCAGAACATCAATTTGGTTTCCGCAAACAACACTCCACAGACCTATTAACAGCTGATCTCTACGAAAATATTTTGCATAGCTTAGACCACCAACAATATCATTGCACTATTTTCATGGACCTTTCTAAAGCATTTGACACAATAGACCACAACATATTAAAATACAAATTACAAAATTACGGCATACGAGGGGGGCCATTAGATTTACTACAGAGTTTCATAACCAACAGACAACAACACACAAAAGTTAACAATGTTATATCAAATGCATGTACACCAACTCATGGCCTACCTCAGGGTAGCATTTTGTCACCACTTCTGTTTCAAATATATGTCAATGACATACCACAATCCAGTCCCCTCCTGTGCAGATCATTCGCTGATGACACAATTTTCTTTCAATCCGACAGCTCGATAAACAATCTAAACAAAAAAATACAACATGGAGTTACAGGAGTAGAAATTTGGATGCGATGCAATAGGCTATCCATCAATTATAAGAAAACAAATTTTATGTTATTTCACAACAATCGTCCACCTGAACCACCACATTTTTCTGTCACAATAAATAATAATCCCATTTTAAGAACTAATGTCACTAAATACCTTGGACTTTACATAGATGAAAAGCTCACCTGGAAAAATCACATATCCTACATATCATCAAAAATAGCTAGATCAATTGGATTAATTGCAAAAATAAAGAAATTTGTCAACAAAACAACACTTTTAATCCTTTACTATGCCTTGGTTCATCCACACCTTCAGTACTGCGTGTTAAACTGGGGGCGTGCTTACTCCACTAATTTGGCCCACATTCAAGTACTGCAAAATAAAGCAATCAGAATTATAAGTAATACTCCAATTAGAACACATTTGCACCCAATTTACAAAGACCTTCGCATACTTCCAATAAATGCTATGCTTCAATTGGAAATCCTTAAATTTGTGTACAAATTCGAAAAACACCTCCTGCCTTTGGTGTTTAACTCGTATTTTAGCTCGACATCGCAAATCCACAACCACAACACCAGGCAAAGTAAACTCGACAACTACTATCATCCACAGGTGCAAACAAACTCCGGTTCAAAAAGCCTAAAATATTTCTCAATTAACCTTTGGAGCCAAATTCCAAATTCCGCTCGAACACTTAACTACCCCAAATTCGTCTCCTACGCAAAGAGCAACATCATAAAATAAATTCCACCATCCTTTGTTGACAAAAATGACCTTGTCCAAGCACATGTTATTGTTGCGAAAAAATCCAACGCGGCAGAATCTTTGTACGACTCCATTGTTTATGTTTGCCCTTTCTCTCATATTGTTGCCATAAGTCCCCACCACTTGTTTGTCGCAATTTTTTAATTACCTACTTCACTCACATGATTGTTTTATTTGTTCAAGCAGTTTCTCTGTTTTCCATTGATTTGCTGTTGTTCACGTTAATTAAATTTTTTTGCCACTCAATTGTTTTCGATTTCATTGTTCACGATTTTTTCCCTTCATCTTATGTTGCTCCCATGCGTCTCCACCACCTGTTTGTTTTGTTTGCTTTTTTGTTGTTTTTTTCGCAAGTTACCTGCTCATTATCTCACATTTTTGCGTTCACCTGTACATCCGTTTTCCTCGCTTTATTTACTCCAATGTTTTTTCTAGATTTCTTTACTGATTTCATTGCTCGTGTTGTTTTTCGTTTCTTTACATGTTATTGCCATGCGTCCCGTGTTGTTTTTTTGTTTCTTTTTATGTTATCACGATGCGTCTCGTGTTTTTGCTTTCTCGCTTTCCCAATTCCTGTTTTCACGCGTCACCTCCACATCCGTTTCCTTGTTTCATTTATTTGCATATTTTTTCTGTTTTTCATTTATTTGCTTTCGTGTTACTTTTTACTAGGGTTGGCAAGCCTGTCAATTGACCAGTCAAATATGGTCAATTGACAGCACTTTTTTTAAACCGGTCAAATATGTTTTTACCTTTTGAAAGCAAATACTGTTTGTTTGAAAAAACTTTTTTGTAAGGGGTAAAACACTTTTTGGTACCCTTCAAAAAAAAAGTGTATGGTATTGTTTTGTAAAACACCAATTAACTGTTTGTAAGGGCAACTATTTATACAGGACTTGGGAAACTTCATAACGATGTAAAAGCTAAACATTTTTCATTTCATAAACCAATATAGATATGACCTAAAACTTTTATACAGTTGGGGATGTTCAAAGTAGAATATCGAATCTTTAGGATTCGAATCCATGTTTTCAATCCACGAATAGTTTTCATTGTACCATTGGGGTAGAGCTGGGGCAAAAATAGTAGTTGCTTTTTACTACACAATTTTACAACCTTAGCACCTAACTAAAGCGACAGCACAGTAGTTTTTTGGATGTTGAAAGGGAAATTAACATTTGGTTTTATGATATCTAGTGAAAGGCATGGGGTACTTGAAGTAAAAAAAAAGTTTTGTTACTCGCAATGCTGCATATCATTAGCTTTTAAGCAAAATTGCATTTTGATATTGTGCTTAGTATTTGACCGATATTTGACGTATTTGACAAGCATTTGACCGGTCAATTGACCAGATTTTTTTTGACCAGTCAAATACCCAACCCTACTTTTTACACGTTCACATGCTTATGATTGTTTTTNGATGTTGAAAGGGAAATTAACATTTGGTTTTATGATATCTAGTGAAAGGCATGGGGTACTTGAAGTAAAAAAAAAGTTTTGTTACTCGCAATGCTGCATATCATTAGCTTTTAAGCAAAATTGCATTTTGATATTGTGCTTAGTATTTGACCGATATTTGACGTATTTGACAAGCATTTGACCGGTCAATTGACCAGATTTTTTTTGACCAGTCAAATACCCAACCCTACTTTTTACACGTTCACATGCTTATGATTGTTTTTGTGCATCTTAACCGGCCTCAAAGTTAGGGGTGGCTGACAAGGTGACCCCAGGGTCTTTCGCCACCCCGTAACTCGAAGAGAGCGAAAAATAAACTAAACTAAACTTTAAAACCGTGAATTGTGTCCCTAAAATCATTTTTGTTCTGCACAGATATAAAGCAAACATAGTCGTATAAAACGAGAAAGCTTGTTTGAGAACCCCTCCCGCACATATAACAAAAACGACAAATTGGTTCGCACAAGTCGACAAACTTTATGAAACGCGCGTTTTTACAGCCCCTATTGCGCTGCAGTGCGAGTTCGAAATATGCCGAAATATGTTTACAAACCAAACAATATTACAAAGCAATTACGCGTGTGTTTTTTTGTCTTGACCAAACTAATGACAAGACTTGTCTGGATCCCAGGCATATTCCCAACGTTTATGTAGCTGGATTATCACAAAGAATGTTCTGTGCGTTGATAATCTTACGAATTGCATGACGTCGTACTACTTCACTTCATCGACTTGATTTGTAGATTGGCAGGTTGCTGTGTGTAAATCAGCATGTAGGTAAATGTTTTTTGCAATTCCAACTATGAAAGTAGTAAACTGTTATGTTATGTTTACATTGTGTTGACGATAGTGCAGTAACGGTATATGCGAATCCATTTATGTAAGACAGTATTCCTCTGGTCCGAAAATATCGACAAACGTACTCTTATTTAAAATAGACGCGTGGATGTAAAACAGTAAATCTTGCGACGAGTTTATATAGCCGCGATTGCACTATTTTACATAAAACGCAACACACAAACTTTACATGTTGATAATCTGGCATCAACAAAGTGCGTGTAGAAGTAGACAGCGAGAAGTGGATGCCTTATCATGCTTGTGTCGCAACTGGATATTTTTCGTTTGTTTCGTGACATTAGCGGTTTTATGGTTCCACCAAAGTTTGCTACATTCTAGTCATTATTGCTAGAAAGCAGTCAAGCTAGGAACGATAAGTAAACTATACTTACAAGCAGAGAGTCGGACCGCCTGGCATTTACATGTGCTAAAATGAGGAAGCCTGGTGACGTAAAAAATAAAGATTTCGTTGTAATTGTCTTTTTACTTCTTGGTCGAAGGTAAAAACACACCAGTTTCATGTATTTAGTACCCTTATGTTATCCCCACATACGCAAGTAAAAAACAATGTCCAACTTCAATCGTCCGAATTCTCAATCATTAGCTAGTATGTGTTGCAGGCGGCGGTGAATGTGAATCAACGTTTGACAAGCATCGGCACCGATCCCGTTTTTCGCTAGTATAGCGCCAGGCCTAGATCGGATTTCACACAGGGCTCTCGTTTTTTTCTGCCTGGGGTAACGCACTGTCGTTGATGGCTGGGTATTGTGTTTAGTCAGAGACAAACATATTTCTTTGTTGAAAATCGAACTCAAATTGTGTTAAGTTCAAAAGCTGGTTGACTTAAATAATAAAAAATCAGCGTATATGCCAGGAGAATTTTATGGTGCTTTGAACACTCGCCACAATTCGACTATTTTCGAATAGATTCGTTCGCATGTGGTGGCATTCACTAGTATTCGAAAAAATGATAGCGAATTTTAAAGAAATGGCGTGTGGCAACGAGAGTAAGTTTACATTCCAAACCTTTGTTCGCGTCGCGTTTCTGACAATAGATTATTGTGTAAACATATCCACCAACAAAAGGTTGGCTACAAGCGTTGCTGACTCGGTATGATGTATGTTGTCTTTTGTTTTGCATGGTAAACCG
>QXVZ01023717.1:0-29136 GCA_008931825.1 Phallusia fumigata | reverse complement strand
TGCGCATTTGAATAGCTTTGAGTACGTGAGGTGTCCGCCCGCTTATTTGCGGTTATCGAAAATTACTCAGGAGTCCGACAACGCTCACATAAGGTCCAGAGTGTTCAAACTTTGTCGCTGGGAAGAGATTAAGCTGGAGCTTGCAGGGATGACGCAGGACGGCGAGGTTTTTGTCAGGACGACAGATCTCACATCCACGGTTGCGCTGGAGGAAGCTGTAGATGAGGGTCGCAATCACCTGTACGAGTTTTCTGGATAAATTTAGCAACAAGTCTAACTTTTATCAAGCGACGTTTGCAGTCTTGAGAACGCCAGTCTGGAAATTTTCACCTTCGTTGAACCCCAAGCAAATTTTGAAGTCATAGACCGTTTAAATGCGGAATTAAACGTTGTTTTTTAGATCTTTTTTGACCGCGTAATTGCCGGTTCTGAAAAACACAATAAATGTGTTTTCGGATGCCTCGATATTTGTATAGTGGGAGCTTTGTTTATATTAAAGTATGCCATTACCAATTATAAACTTGGTGCCCCTAAGACCTTATCCCTAGATAATCTGCAAAAGAGCCTAATGTATTTCATAAACATCGTATAATTATAATGCAGACCGCATAAACCTCGGAGAAATTGTCGTCGCCTCAGTTCATACGAGGTTCCTTCCCCCAAGGCAATTTTTATGTATTAATGTTCCTGTTTCTTTAGCCCGTTATCGCCTAAACTCATGTATAGTTTACGTAAATTTGTTTGTCGATATGTAATTCTGACTACTCGGAAGCCAGATACGAACGATGCCGTTTTACTCAGTAGCCGTTTCACAATTAGGTCGCAAAGTCTAATCGAAATATTTTTTACTAAAGTGACGTAAAGTGATTTTATTTAAATAATACTTTCCATGTAAAAAAAACAAAAAACTTGATGGCCATGAAACGAAGAAAAAACTAAGCGTCGAATAGTTTCGAGTAATCCATCTAACACACCATAAGAGTAACCAGAGACGTATTTATACACGCTATGTTCATTTTAATTAGAACAAATTGTTTAATTGCTTCAAGTTTGTTGGGAAATTTGTTAATCCACAGTACGTAAGTGTTACCTAGTAATTTTCGTCGTTATGTAACATTAACCGCATCCTTAAAGTGAATGGATTATAAAGAAAAAACTTTTAGATCGGCTAAAAATGAATATTTGAAACTGGCATTTGTGCAATTTTCTTTAGTTTTTTTACATTTACTGCGACATGTTATCCTAACAATTTAAGTTCATGTGTTTTTGACACGAATCTTAGAGTATATATTTGCATAGAAGCGTCACAGAATAAGGGACATTCCATGTCCAGCATGTCAATCGCTGTTATAGGTTTTGGTGTAAATTAGAAGGATAAGAGTTTAAAAAGGCAGAAGTTTTAAAAAACCCAATAATACGAAATCTTTAAAAAACATAGAGACAGTTTGGTGGGTGCCAAGCGCTTCGTTTGATATTTTGCTGAATAGAATCAATTCCTATTTTGGTTCATGCGCTTTTACATTAGCTTAAACTACAGGCTGATTAAAAATTTTATTCACTTTTAAAGTTGTTGGGGTTCTAGGATTACAACGAAAAAAAATAGTTCGTGTGTATACTGACCGATTAAAAAGTTTTGGTTTCCACGTGCCACAAAATTTAGCTTTAGTTCTTAACGATTTCTACAATCGATTTTTTTCAACTAAAGAATAACTAAAGAGACCTAAAGAATGTATTTTGTCCATAGGACATTTTTGTTGATTTTGATCGTCGGAGCCGTGGTGGCTACAACAGTTATAACAAGTTGCTACAAACGATTTGGACTTGATCGACGCACACGCTGTTGTAAGTACGACAAAATACTTGCGATAACGTCTAAATAGGCCAAAAACATCATTTCATTATTTCCGCGCGATCTTGGCAACGAAGCATTAGCTGCACAGAACCTCAATTCCTTATGCAATGGTTCCTTCCCAGGGAGGAATTTGTTGGTTAGGGGAGGAATTTCCAGTTCATATTAAAGATATTCATGATAAGTGCAGTATTTTTTTGAGGTAGACAGCAGTGGTTCCAATCTTTTTAATATTGCTTTTATTAATTCTTGTCTATAGTGGGGAGGAATGAAAAGTTCCAAATTAAGCGAAGGGGGATGCATTAAAAAATTTTGGGAACCACTGGGTTATAGAGGAAGCTAGCCACTTAGCCCTTTGCAAGCAAAAACAATCGTTTCATCCGTTTGCGTGGAATATAAGTCTCGAGGCCATATAATGGACAAAACATTGGAATCGCTTCATTTTTTGCCCAAATTACTGGTTGCAATTTACGTTCAGACTTTACGAGAGGCTCACGAGCGCCCCCATATGCCGGTCATTGGGAGGACATTTGTCACTATTTAGTTTGTCACACCCATTGGTCGTTTTTATCCTTGGCAAAGTTAAGTTAAATTTAACGTACAGCGACTGTGCTCATTAAAGCAAGAACTAATCTCTTACTAGCATAAGGCAATTCAAAATGTTTTTAATTATTGTTAACATTAGGTAAATTAATATATGTTTTTAATTCTTTTTAACACAAGGTAAATTATATTATGTTTTTGTGTTCCGTATGTTGTTACTTACAATTTAGCCTCAGGTATGCTGCCGAATTTTTTAACTTTATGTGGGACGTGGGTGAAAAAAGGTTGCTATAGCGCATTACGGCTTTTGTGCTGGCTAAAAACTGCATCGTCCATTCGTTAACGTAAGAGGGTCAAGATAAACCCGATATGCATAGGATACAAGACAATCGCTGTTGTCATCATCAGCGAAACACATGCTCTCTGGCAGTTATGTTTTTATTTACAATCCGATGAACCCTACAAAACCAAGTTTGTATTTTTCAAAGGTCGCACAGAAGACGACATCGAATGCGACGTGGAAAGAGCCGCCATTAACCCACAGTGCAGTAACCGTCCCGATGGGCTGTACGCCCTCGAACCACCGCGCTACTCTGAACTTTCTGTGCGCTCGCCACCCAAATACGAATCTGTCGGGGAAGACGACGTAGGGACAGATTCCGACACTGATTCGTGTCTCAAAATGCGTGAGAGTTCCTTTACGACACCACCGCCCTACGAGGAAACATCGCCTACTTGATTTTGGATTTTGGAAGCTGGTAAATAGAAAAAAAAGTGTTGTGCTGGTCGCCTCGGAGAAAGAAAGGGCGTTGAACAAACGTAGCGACGTTCGTCGATTTGATGATTTTCACCAACGATGACAAACAATTTTAGTGCAAAGAGGTAGGACTTTTGGAACTGGATATATTTATGATGTTTGTGCCTACAGTATTCGAAATGTGATGTTCTCTAATGTTAATTGTCTCAATAAAAAGAAGCCAACACTTCGCTGTTTTCACGGTTTGTTTGTAGAGAAATTCCACGCAAGTACTGGTTTGTACTTTCTTTCTGTGACTATTTCAAACCGTGAATTGTTTACCTAAATGTAAATTTTGTTGCTTTATAACGTTTTTCCGACTTTTACCAACATCAAGCACCTGTCAAGTTACATTATTGTTACTACTTTTGAACTTAAAAAATCTTAGTATAAAACCCAATTGCCATTGCTTATACCCCGGTAAAAGCTAGTGCAGTTGCTAAATTGTTGTTATTGAACGGTGAGCGAAACCGTAGTGGTAAACAGCTGCAGTAACTTGCTTATATCGCAAAGCAGCGCACGTTTTTTTGGCAAAACCGAGTCTTACACGTCAAAGTCCCAAACTGACCTTTATTAGTTTCCACGAAGCGATAATTGTCCCAGTATTACGGAGCCTATTTTTGCCTTGCTTGTCGTCCTAGGTTGGTCGCACTTGGTGGTTTAAGCACACTGGACGTCATTATCCAGTCAAAAGGTCAAGCACCTTAGATAAAAATAGTTGTAACTAGTGGTAAAGCGATGATTTAACGCTGTTATTTAAAAGTTAAACCTCTAATTGACGTAAGGCTTGTATTTTTTTCTCATTTTTTCTCATCTAAATCAGGGCTTACTAACCTAAATTCAACATTTTGGCCTTTAAATCAACTAATTTTCACAAAAGGTTCCACTTAGTGTGTTTTGCATGTCCTGTTGCGAAAATACAAAAACTTTATGTTGTACTTTTTGTTTTTATTTTAACCAAACACAACCTCATAGCTTGTATGTGTATGTTTGTGTTTTATTTGCACTTCTTTAGAAATGCCTATGTATGTGTTACATGCTTGTTTAAACGTTTTATTTCCAGNTCGTGCAACCCAAGCCTTACACAACTGACTGTGTAGGGCCTTCTGGCTTATCTGCAAAAATTTTACACAGCTAGCAACTGCGATGCAACAAACACAGTCTGTAGAATTGAAAGAGAATCAGAAACAAAGGAAAGAGAAATGGCGATTGTTCTGTGAGGTCTGAAGATCAGGCCATTGTTATTACTGCTGTGACAAGGTTCAGTTCAAGGAGATTTGTTAATATTTAATGTCCATCCAACAGGAGTTTTGGGCCATTTTGACTTACATTGCAAAATGTTTGATTGATTAATTAAATCAATCGCCTCTCTGCATTTACTGGAGAATCACCTAAACCGTTTTCTTATCCAACTGCAGATTAAAAATCTGTTTCAAACTGTATGTAGCGTGAAGGCTTTGGTTAGCTCTGTCGTGTGTAATACAGGTTTTCAGCTGTATGGAAACGACCACAACAGCCATTGCACAGCCCGTGCATTCAGTAGATGAAACGTAAGTAACATGTAAAAAGTACACTAGGATGTTTAAATTGTAATGCTTCTTCATGTTGCAGGGATTGGTTTATTCTTATTACAGCTGCCGTAGCTCTCGCGTTATGCGTGGTGATCACAATTTGCTACAAGCAATGCAAAACCAGGTTGTTTACTTTTAATACAACAGGTATGTTTGCAATCTGCAACGTAGTGTAGTTTTTGCTTTCGTATTTGATTTTTAGGAGACCTGCATGTTTTAATATTTTTTTTACTGTGTAAATAAGGCTTGGAGGAGCTGCAGACAAAATAGGCAGCTTTTTTTATGGAACTTTTGCATCGTTATGCAACGAGCACAAAAATTGTAAAAACCAAATTTTTGTAAAAAAGTATTGTAATCACATTTTGGTAAAATACCAGTCGCTAGTTTGCACCAATGCCGGTGTAATTGGTGTCGAGGAAAAAAGAAGTCCAACGAAATGTTACATAACTTTTAGAGTTGCGTAAGCAAAAAAAGTTCTCGCGGGTCTGTATTACCGCAAAAATGCAAATACAAGGATTTTGTTTGTGATAAATCTGTTGCATAAGAACTCATTCTTTTAGATTAGGTTGTTCGTTACATAACATACACAATTTATACGTATACAACAAACATTCTTAACCTTGTGGTAATAACCCATATGCGGGTAATGACAGGGTAGCAGGTGGGTAATTAACAAAACTAGTTAGCTGAAAATATTACTGTTTTTTATTGTGTATGGCAATAGTTGCAAAATAGATAGATTAGATTTTGATAAATAGAAATTTGGTCCTAACAGAAATGGATAACGCCGAAAAAGGCTAAGAACCACTGCTTTATACACGCTATGTGTCATATCTGTTTCCTCTGACTAGCACCAGACCAGCTGAAACGAAAGCAACGCAAACTTTTTGGACAAGCTGTAAAAATTTAGTAGAGTTTTATCACTCCTGCCTAACCTTTAGAACAAACATAAACCTTTTATGTGGATAAAGCGTCAAATTAACGTTTTTTTGTCCGGGATGGACCAAAAAAGTATTTTTAACCAGTTTCTAGACTAAAATCTAATTTTAGGTTTAGTTTTTTGAAATTTAAATTTTCTTATTCAAGTTGTATTTAAAATACCGGTACAAAATCTATTCGAAAGGCACCCAAACCCACCCCGATCGTTCTACCAGTGGGAGTCGAAGAACAGCGTCAGGTGAAACATCACGGGCACAACATGAACCGCCCAATTACTGGGACTTAGAAGGCACCGACACCGAATTACATAAATCCTCAACACCACAACCGCCGACTTTTGTGCAGCTGACAGACGAAGACGTGCCAGGCATGGTCGCCCCTCCACCGACTTATCATGAAGCGGTGACTATCTCTGGGACATGAAATGTTGATTGTGACGTAACAATGCATCAAGAAATGGAACGTGTTAATTGTGTTCTGCCATATTCAATATCAGGTGGAAGGCTACACTACAAGGAGGTCAAAAGACGGTAAAAATTTATTTGACCACAGGAGCAATGGTGTATGGCGTCCGAGTTATATTTTCAATTCGATTACGATGCTGGCAAGGAAAATGTTGTCATTTTACTGTGATTCGACCTAAACCTGTCTGAAGAACTCGGCAATATTTCAAGATTTAGTTAATTACTCTACACATTGTCGAAATGTTTGGGGCAGGTGTATTGCAAAATTTGCGTTTCAAACTTTCACCGACATCCCCAAAACTGCTGATTCAGCACTTAAACCTGTTTTCGATGTGTGTGTACAAAACAGACCGAAGCATTTACTTGCTACCTTTGACCATAAAAGAGTGGTAACCAACCGACCGGTACCAATGTATCATCGTTCACCCCACATTTTCACAACCTAGATTTCCATTTTTTTGCATTTTGTTTCCATTATGGTTGAAGATCAATGTTGTCTTGTGCCGATACCTTCGGAATAGCCACAGCTTGTCAATTGTGTGCCGAACTGTGGTTTCTATTCTTCATATCAGTGCAATAAAACAAAATTTTGTCTCGTTCAAACCATTTTTTGTTGAATTTCTCGCGGACCTATTTAATCACAAACAGTTGGCTTGCCAAATTCTACCAAAATCTCGGTAATGGATTTGGTCTGTTCTATACCATGATAAACTAATTGTGTTTTTAATGCTTAATGATATGAAAAAGTGTTGCCTGTAACTCTGTGTTATTCAAGTTATTGGCGGTTAGAACCAGGAATTTTAAGTTGTTTGCGACACGCAATAAAACCCTGTTACACAAGACCGCATACTAGTCGGTCAACCAACGAACTTCTTGCGCAACGTTGTTTTGACCTAACTCCTCAAACGCAAAGTTAAACATTAACGGCAGCAATGGCTCGAACAGCAGAACAACAACGTTTGCGGGTATAAAAATAGATGTATTTTAACACACGATTAAAAGCAAACGCTTGAAACTTGAATGGCCAAAAAGGCGAAAAAATATTATCTGACAAATGTCGTAACTGTGAAATCCTACAGAACTCGTCTGAGATATTAAATTTTATGTTGAGAAATAGCATGAACATTATTTCATTTACCTTTACAGCGAGAAAAGCACGTCACTCAAGTGACGTCACTATGGCGGTGCACGTCGCGTGACGTCATAGAAGGAATAAATAACTTAACGTATTGACGTCACCGTTCAATTTGTGTGCTGCGTGTCTTTACCAAAACACAGTGATCTGAATATAACCATTGACGGTAGTGATCGCCAAAATATTGACAATTGTATCGCCGCAGGCAAAGTTGCAACAACATCATCACTGTGACTAAGCACAATGATTCAGCAAATATTTCACGTTTAAATACAAAAAAGTCCGTCGGAAAATTAAGCGTTCGTTAGACCAACGGGGGTGTCGAAAAACGTTCGTGTTCGAAATATCTGTTTGTATAAAAAAAAGATTTTCGACGATAGGTTGTTTACTGCATCGGCACCCGGTTTTCCTTTCCCCATTTCTTGATGGTCATCGCAATATATTCAACCTGTGGGTTGTTTGTGTTGCGAAGAAGCATTAACACCTCGCGCAGTGTTTCCCTAAAAAATATTATATGTGAAGTTTTTGTCTTGCGCAGTGTTTGGTAGAAAATTGTTGAAATTGTTTTTCAGACCATATTATCTCATGCTATACGAATGATCCCAAAGAGTTGCGCCGAACGCGCCAAACAAATTTTTGGAAACAAAAACAGTAATTTTTGCAACTCGGGGACTTTTTCGAGCGACAGGGCTATGTACTCCTTTTAAAAACAGTCAAAGTGCTGACCTTGGTTCTTGTCCGGCGATTATCATCTGAAACAGACCAACGCACGCCCCTCTCTTGCCCTCCCAGTATTCAGGGTTTGGATCGAGTCGCTCCAGCACGTCAAACGCCTTCGCCGAGACGTAGAATTGACCCATCTGCGCGAAAGTATTTTAGAAAAGCTTGTGAACAACCTGCGGCCGCGGATACGATTTTAGGAGGCCGTTTAACGTCTTAACGAATACGTAATGGCGACCGCGCAGATTGTGCATTGATAAAATGGATAAAAAGCATGTAGGAACAATGGAGTCATTAAACAATTGACAATTTATTACAATTTTAGGCACGAACAAACTGGATATTACCAGATAAAGGACATTTCTTTAGATGCGGAAATAAATACAAATTACTTACTGGCGGGTGTTAGTAAAATAAAATCTGCGATGCGGCCTACAATAGAAAAAGGTTGTGGTTTCCCTAGCATAGCGTTAAGACGTTACGGAAATACTATACCGCCACTTCGTGACTGTTTAAGTGCTATTATTATGAAGTTAAGTTTCTTGTCTCGAAGGGAAAGAAACACATTTATGCCTCAATAGCCAAACACATTGTGAATTATTTCGTATCCGAATCGCGTAAGCTTTTACCTTGTAACAATCATTAGCGATAAGTTGCAGAAGACTGAACGATTCCCCCGAAGTTTCCATCTTCAGGTAGAGCTCCCATGCGTGTCGTGCACGTTTGTTCATGATATCTACAATGTACAACAATACAACGATCCTCAACAAGAACATACAAACCAGTACTTGTGTGTTAAACGTATTCTACGTGTTTAAAAGTTTTATCGAAACATTTAAAGTCTTAAATGAATAGACACATACATAATGCTGTGGTGAAATAGCTGGGCAAACGCTGAGATTACAAGGTCAAATTAAACTGATGACACAGCCCACAGGGAACAGCAAGAAAACAACGCGATAAACACTATATGCCTTCTTCAGGACGGCGTGGATTGAAAATATGTATTTGTGACGTATACGCATCAGCGAGTTGGATGTAAAGTTGGACGACGTGGTAAGTTTGGAACAGGAACTTATGGGTCAACAAATATCCAACACTGACTACAGCAGAGGTCGTACCATTCCGTCCCCTTTCTTAGTTTATGATGTTGTTAAAACTTGCAAATCTGGGGTATTTTAATCAAACTATCTTCCTATTTAACTGCATATCAATCCAACGAAATGTGTAACAGGTAATCACATAATAAGTTTCTTGCAACGCTGCGGGCCAGATGATTTTGCTTAGTGAGCCAGATTTAACTAGCGGACCGTAGGTTGCCGACCGCTGCACTACATTATCTATTTATTTAAATCATTAAAACATCAGATTCTTACAGCATCTGGCTAACCAGCTAATGTACACGTAATCGTTGCGTATCTTTTCACTTTGCACAAGAAGGAAGGTCTGAAAAACAATATTTATTGTTTTAGTTTGCGAGTTTAAAATCCCATCAGGTCAACGTAAATTTCGAACCTCTTCGGCTTCTTTAAAGTTTCCGGAGGCGGCCTTTGCCTGAGCGTAGTTGAAATTGAACACATCCTCATTGTAAAAGTAGGTCTGCGGCAAAAACTCCATTTATAGGTTCCAAATTTATAAAATGTTGTTTATTTTATTGACGGTTGAATATTTATTAATATTAACTAGTAATCCTCAGGAAAGGATTAGAATTAAAAGTGCGTTGGTTTACCCAACAATACAAAAGTTTTTTGTAGTTTAGTCATAAAAAATGCAATTTAAATGTAAAATAATGTTAAAATGTATATTTTAACGTGTGCGTTAAGTTGTAGAATACACGTTGATACAAACACACCTATAACAAACGGCTGTGCATGGTTTTAATTTTTTTTACAGCGACTTACCTTTATGGAGTTAAGGTAAATGAGAACGTCGTCGAATTGTTTGAGCAGGAAAAAGCAGGAAGCCATGCACTGCCGACCCGGAATCGTGTCTGTCGCATGAAAATGTTAAGAGTGTTTAACTGCAAAAAGCGTTTTGAAACATCAAACAAACTCTCACAAAAATATGCTGACCCAAATAGTTCTTAAAAGTGACCTGCTTTATTCATCAAAAGTTTCGGCAATAACTCACGCCCTCATCAGTGATACAATGAGGCTTGTACCGGGCAAAAGCGTTTTCTTCACTGCAGAATCGCCCCTTAATAGCCAGGTTGGCATGGCAATTTTCCCATGAAAATTGTAGTGGTGAGATAAAAAGATTGTTTACATTTTTTCCGATTAACGCACACCGTTAAGCATTTAAACTGTACCTTCTCACACAGGTCATAGTGCATCAAAATATTTGTCAACAAACATTAAGCATACAGAAAGCAACAGGACGAACAAATTGGATAAGAGCCACACAATCACGAAAAAATATGCAAAAAGACAAAATTTAGTTGCTTTATTTTCAACAGGCACTCACCACATTCACTAGCTGAACCTCCTACGAGCTGAAAGTACTGTTGAGCCATTTTGATGTGTTCCCTCTGCAAAAAGGTTACAGCATGTCAATATTTTCACAAACTGACACGGACACTATATTTCCAGTTACTGTTTTTTACCTTAGACTCCTAAAAAGCTCAAATATCCTAAAAGTAAAGGTGACATATCTATACACACTATTCCCCAATTTTAAAAAGACATATTACCACTACATTTCTTCAGATTTGGTCACAAAGATACCTAAGCTGTTTATGACATGATTGTTTCTGCAGGCAGAAAGGAGCTCATAATAAATAAAACTATTCCATTAAACTGCACTTTATCAGGTAGCAGCTTGAAGATAGAGGCTAAAAATGAAACAAACAACTCACAGATCCCTGTTCCTGTCCCAGGGTAGCATTTACCACTGCTTTGATGATGTATTCTTGTGGCGTTGTAGGTTCATGGTCCTTGATAAGCCCATAAGCTTCCATAAGGTCGTCTGCACAAAAAACCAACCATGAAATTTTTTTCACAATCAAGGATGTTAATAACGTACTATGCAGAAACAAATAGACCGCTCGGCTGGCCGAAACTGCAAGTGTTTTCTTTGTTTGTGGTTTGGATATCGAGCATCTACTGTACTTGATACATTATACCGCATGTCATAACAACAAACAAGTCGCCAATCGCCATGACGAAAACTCACCAAGTGTGTTAAGAATTCTAGAGTCATAACTTCAACTTGTTTGAACAACTTTTACTTATCGTCATGAGAAAGCACTTTCAGGCAGAAGTGCTTTCTTTGCTATGTTGTAAGTTACCTTGTCTAAGATAGTAGATGACCAAGTTGAGGCGAGCTTCAGGAATCACATCAATAAGTGGTGGAAGAACTTGCAATGCACCTTCCCCGCTACGAAATACAACCTGCAAACAGATACTATCAATTGTTGTCAACTCTGCGATGGAATTGATATGCAAAGTTTACAAAACTGCATCATGTACAAGGTGCACAAAATGAAATTCTAAAGAGCCAAATTCTTGTGTGTTTATAATTAAAAAGTAAAAGATTTTTTTGTTTTTATTTAATCTTAGTAGGGTATTTTCAAAACATATCTTATAACACTGCAATTCCAATCAGTGAAAGAAAAGCCACAGTTGTTGCAACCTGCTTATGACCTTCAAATATCGCGAGAATAAATATTTTTTATGTTATGGGTACTTTGTTCAGTTGTACTGTGTAATCCTTCACACAACAACAGTAAAGTTTTAAGCATTATTAAACTATGCGTTTTTAGACATCCTCATTCCGACCTACATACTACAAGTTACACAACTTACTAGATTGTGTTTTACAAGTTCAGAGGCAAAAAGAAAAGAAGGAGAGGCGATGTCCTGAAGGTGTTTCAGTTCAGTCTCTGCTGCCTTTCCATTGTACAGCTTGAAATGGTTGCAAGCTTTTAGGTTTACTGCAGTGGCGCTATCTGGAAAGCTCTGCAGGTAGACCGCCAAAACTTCCTGCACAAAAGGAAACATTTCAAAGAAAACTTTTACACAAGTAAACATGACAGTGACAAAATATTTGCAACTATTTTTATCAAAACATGCGGTTATTACATAAGATGTACTGAACAACCCAAATAGTGCATGCAAAATTTAATTCAGCAGCATGGTGAAATACTCTTATTCGGACAAACACTACATCAATACTTGCCTGTGAAACATCGTAATAGTCAAGCTTGTAGTAGCAAAGTGCAACATAAACGTTGAGGGCAAGGAACTCTCTAAACAAAACAAAGAACAGCTTCGTAAACATAAGTGACACCCAATTATTTGCAGAACATGCCAATTAAAAATACATATGTTGCAAAACTGAGCTTTATTATGATATGAATACCTGTTTTCCAGTAGGATTCTTTTGTAAATGTCAATAGCTTCCTGATAATGTGACCTCATGTAGTGAATAGAAGCTAAGCACATCTGATCTTCGAACTGGTCTTGGAGGTTTTGATGAAATGTCATCAATCGCTTTTCATCGTTAAACTTAAAAAGATTCACCAAGTGTTATATTTTTTAAATAAATAGGCATACCACTTTGACAATTATTAGTCAACACTACAAGTGTTACTGTTAATAGTTACCTTGTGTGAAAGATGAAAGAGTAGACGGTTCTGCAAATGTGACTTGGGGGCTGAAACAAAAATTAATTTATATTACACAAAACATTTTTTCACCACAGCCACAGTGATGCAAAAATTAAATTTTTATGGATCGGATGGTTATTTGGGAGTGCTATGATCAAAACATGACTTGCAGTAGAAAAAAAAGAAGTTAAATTTATGTTTGATCAATAAAAAAATAATCATAATCTTTTTTTACCTTTCATACAGGCCTCATCAGCTTCCTTGTACATTCCCAAATAAAAACAGCAACATGCCAAGTTTGACCAAACATTTGGGTCCACCCCAGGTTTCTTGCAAGCTTCAGTATAAACCTGTTTCAAAAACAATGTTGTCATTTTTATCGCATTGATGCTTTACATAACTTAATTCCAATGGACCTACAATCTACCGACCTCATAAGCCTTTTTGTACTCTCCCAGGTGAAAAGCACAGAATCCAATCCACAAGTCGGTTATGTCTGTTGCTTTTTCACTTGTGTGCTTACTGAACTGTAAACAAATGTGGGACATCCTATTGACAACTAGGGATGCACAATATAAGATAGGTAGGTATTCTAAAATATTTTCAATATATTTTATTACATTTAGAATTTTTACAATTTTTTAAAGTGGTATGTATGGAGAAAGTTATCCTATTTACCTACGCAGTATTTTAAAAAGGACCTGCTAAAACTATGGTTATTTCCTTAAAAATTTTACATACGATTGCTATAGACTTTGCAGGGTGCAGAAAAATTTAATCGTGTTCTGACCTCCAGTAGGGTCATTGCACCCATGTAGTCTCTTGCTGCAAGAAGATCATCCAGCTTGGGCATTTTCTTTTTCGTGCTCTTCTCCTTTTCCACATTGGAAGAACCTCCAACAGCGGGTTTTTGTCGAGATAAAATCTGCACAAAACACATGTAATTAAGCAAAACCAACTGCTATCTCCAAGTTTAGTTCAGTGCACAGCAAAAAACAGCAGCTGTAACAATTAGATCAGTAGGCAGCGCAAGATGTTTTGGTCAGTTTTTATAGGTCCCAAATAACTTTGTTTGGGTGGATATTAAGATAAACAGTGGACAATGAGCTGAAAAGTAGTTTAGGGAAAAATAAAGAGGTAAGGCAGAGTAACTCCAAGAAATAAAAGTATATCTTTAGGTCATATTACGATTTTACGAGATATACATTTGGCAAACAGCCAAACAACTTCAACAAATTACATAGTCAGTCCCAATTACATCAGAATGCTTACCATATTTGTCCTTGATTAATTGTTTTTTTTTCTATTTTTCGTATCGGAACGATACGACAAATTTTGGACGACCTTGGAAAACAGGGCAGCACAAACAATAAAAACAGATATTGTGATAAATTTGTAATACTGTGACTTTAGATGCAGGAACTTTCTATTGGGCTTAAACAAGATTGTTTAACTTTGTAAACTTTTGATCTCGTTACCTACATTTATAAACTCTCACTAAAAACAGCTTGGATTTTGTGTCAAGCATCTTCTTATTTCAAGCTGTTGCGTTTTACCTTCTACAAAAAATATTACCGTTGTTTAAATTTTTGGGAATTTATTATTTTCAAGTTGTTTTGTTATAATATACGAAAAATTCTAAAATTTAACTAAAAGCATTATTATTATAAGAATAACCTTACACATGTTTTTTACATAATTTGTTGCGGTAAAGTTTAAACCAATATTAATGCTCTTTCGCTCCGGACCAAGAGCGAATGTCAATTGCCGCCAAAGTTTGGTTTGGAAGCAGATTGTATAAAAGGCAAACAACAATTGTGATTGTTTGTGCTGTTTAGGCTAAAAACCTTGGGTTGCATTGCAACTAGTTAGTGGAGCCCACTATATGTTTGGATGTTTTTGAGTTCTTCAGTTGTTTGTGTTGGGAACACATCTGCCTAAGATTGCAATGACCATCCAAAAAGGAATAAAATTGAAGCCATTTTCCATGGGAGGTTTGAAACATGTGACTAGGTAAGTATTAATTTGATTGTGAAATATTAGGCTCTAAAATTGTGTTTCTATGTCGAAACAAATTTGGGCTGTACTTGTTTTCAATGTTTTCCTATGCTGTGCTGTTTACTTAATCTTTTTTACTCTTTGGTAAAATCTATCTAATTTTAACAAACACTGAACCAAACCAAACACGTTGAAAACCGTGAGGGAGTTGAGCGTTGTTTGTGCGATAGCCACACCACTGGACCTCGTGTGCTAGCCATGTCAACAATACTTTAGAAGCGAAACCCGGGTGTTTAACAACACATATCTTCGACTCTGAGACATTAAAAGCCAAAAGATCTAAATATTGGTGTGTTATAAGTTATGATTAACCATAGCGCACTGTCAATGGTAAACAGGAAAAGTGCAATAATTACCTACGTCTGCATTATTTTGCCGTAACCGCGCAGCACAAACACGGTTGCGTTTTATGCGGATGAATACCGGAATATTGCCGGAAGTTTCGGTTCTCTTCAGACCATCAATGTTGGTTTTGTGAGCTGCTTGTTCAGTTGAAATTCAACACATTGTGAGCAGCAGGTTTACTTTAGAAGTCTAGTCCGACTTTTTGGCAGAAATGCGTTTGTTAAAGAGTACTGTTGTACATTTAAAGTGGCAAAACTGTAAGAATTGAAGATTAGTTATCCCAATAATTTTTTTTGCCACCCTGCGTTATTATTGAAAGGCGCAAAACAACGTCCGAAAAACATTCGTTTGTTGCAATGAATTTTTAAAAAATTTTTATGTCCTCCTAGAACCGGTTTAGGACATTTTTCATGAAAAAAACATTTGGTTGTGCAAAGTTTTAAAAGGTTTATTTGGAAAGTAAAAATACTACACACGATAGACGTAGCGTATCATAGCCAGTCAGTTTAATGATAGCAAATTGTTCCAAGCACAATTACATTTAATGTTAAATCGACATCGGGACATAAGAGGAAAACATAAAAGTTTTGCATTCACACAAAATGTGGTTTTATTGTGGGTCGCGGCTGCAAAAGAATGCTGACTTTAAACTTGACGTTTAAAACGTTTGGGTAAGATCTTTTACCAGTTTTAGAAACTAACCCGGTAAGGGTGACAATAAGTTTGCTAGGAATGCAATCGCCATACGCTTGTGTGGAGACAGGTCGGACAACAAGTTCATTTCAATGTTAACCCATGTAGGTCCAGAATAGTCAGAGGAAAGGTGCAGGGTATTACTTACTAGAAACTTTGAAAAAGACATGGAGCGGTCAGTATTGCTTTTAATACTGATGCAATCCATCACAGTGGTTCTTCCGCTGGATTGCAGATTTGCAGGTAATTCGTGAAGAGTAATTATTTGCTCTTATTCTTTATTTATTGCCAACCAATATTGTTCCAATAGTTGTGCATGAGTGTTTTTTAAAATGTTGCATTGTTTCGTAATTTAAGGCAACATGACGTCACCGCCACGATGTGACGTCACGCATATTTTTTTTACGAAACACAAACAATATAAATGACGTCAGTCAAAATCATTGTTTATTGACGCAGTGCAGGCGCCACTTGTGTATCCTGCACATGTGACGTCATCCAAAGCCAGGTTTTCCGTGACGCTGGCGCGCAGGCCGCCAACTTTCCGGTTGACTGGCTTTCGCTGGAGCGACAATTAAAATATAAGTGATGTCATTCAAAATCATTGTTTTGTGATGCAGAGGGGGCGTCGCTTGTACAGCCTGTACAGGTGACGTCATCCAACACTAAGTGGCGCGTGACGCTGCGCGCGCAGCCCGACAACTTTACGGTTGACTGGTTATCGCTAGAGCGACGAACCTACAATGGTTCAGTTCCGGGTCCCACTATACGAGTGAAGCAAGGCGACCAACTTGAAATACTTCTGGTGGGTGTGACGGGGGCGTGGTCGCTTGCAAAACAAACTTATTTGTTGTCACTTTCAGTTAAATAACCTGCCAACTGCAGACAAGGGCGGAAAGCTAAACGAACTTCGATTTCCGGATAGCACCAATCTTCATCTGCACGGCTTGCATATCGACTCAAAAGTAAGTCCTTCTGCCATTGAGTGAAAAACATTCATTTTTGACATTTTATACGTGTGCATATTGTCCTAAAGTACACAAAGCTAGAACAACCAACTTTGCATGCCAGGTGCCGGGTGACAACGTGCTGATTCGGATCAAGCCAGGACAGAGCTATCTCTACTCATACAAGATCGAAGATGACCAACCTGCGGGCACCTACTGGTATCATCCACATCTACACGGCTCCACTATTATACAGGTGAAGGCAAACCAAAGTTTGAAAACTGATAGATCAAAACACATGTGGTTTGCTACGAACACAAAATACAGACTTAAAAATCATTGAAAAAACATAACTGCTAGAGAGTTTCTATATTTGCAAAATTTCAACGATCTCTGTTGGCATTATGGGTGCAATGTATTACATTACAATACGAGTGCCCGTTGCATAACGCTTCTGGTGACGGCGTAGCTGCAGCGCGTTCAACCTTAATCCATCAATTATTACTTACGCTTCATAACGTTTTAACGTTGCGCAACTATTTCCGCCTTGGTAATTGCTTCAGTGCAATATTGTTTTCTTTCACCAAGTGAAATAAACTCAACCCAGTGTATTTACTGTATTCAAACTCTTTGGTAGTAAACAATAACGCCGAAGCAAAACATTCCGGTCAAAGATTTTTTCGGTTTCTGTCCGAAATATTTCGAAATTGAAGTGTCGAAATCACCACATAACATTGGGTTAATTCTTTTAGGTTCGGCCAAATTTGTATTGACATCCGATCTAATACTCGGTTTTGGAACGTTTTTAAGCAACTTTTAACAACCCAAACATGAATTTAGTAATAAAGTGTATCCAGCGAGTAAAAGTTAATAAATTGCGTTTTTCACAGGTCAATAGTGGAATGGCGGGGATGCTCATAGTTGAAGACAGTGAGCAAGCAACCGACAGTCTGTTGCGAGCGGTTACTTGTCCGTTCAACTGTCAACATGACATTGAGTTGTTGTTTCAACCGATGTTGACTTATGTTAACGCCGCCGATGCGTTCGTCTCCATTCAGATTATGTACAATGACACTCTCCGTAGGTGAGATCAAATTTGGCTAAAGTTTACTAAAGTTCCAAAGTTCCAAACCTATGTCAGGGCTCTCAAACTTAAACGTTTTCGAGGGCCTAGTAAAAACTTTAAAGCATATCCATGGCCGCACTATGGGAAGTTTTGTTGCAATATTTTTGCAAATGTCAAACACTACACTTGCTCTTTTATCAGTGTATAACTGCGCTTAGGTTAGACAAAACAAGCTAATAAATAGAATGTCGGTAAACAGAAATATAGCGTAGTGAAAGAGTCAGCTGTGCAGTCATCTTTAAAGACCTATTTGTAAGGGATATTTGCACTTCAGTGACGCAACAATTGCAATAGTTGGTTCTTATCCGTAAGGGCTAGTACACCTTTCTCCCTTAAAACCTTGCATCTATTTCTAGATATTTGTGCTTTGAAATACACGCATCATGTTGACTCGCTGACGAGGTACTTTAATCGGCCCCGAGTGAAACAAATCACTTGAACTTTCAAAGTGCTTCACGGGCCGCACAAAAAGACGTGGTGGGCCGCGAGTTTAAGACCCATGTCCTAGTATGTTTCATTAGAAATTTTTTTAAGTGCCGGCGGGATTAGAACCAGTAACCTTATGAGTACGAGGTGGTTACGCGATCCACTCGGAAATATTTGTTTTTTTAGAATCACTTCAAGCCGCGCAGGATGTCCACCACTAGCAGCAGGCCAGACGAAGGAAGATTGGCTTGCCCGATCAAGTGGTTTAAACCACTTTACTACCAATGGCCAGCTCAACCCAGTTTTAACTATCGAAACGGGACAAATGAAGAGATTTAGGTGGGCTGGCTTAAACACCAACCAAAAACAAGTTAATTTTGCCATTATAAAGTTAAATAGTTGATTTGTTACGTTTTTTCTACGCAAGATAAATAAACGCAACCCAATATAACCTATGCATGTCAGTAGACAGGGGCTAACAAAAAATTGTAGGCACAAGTATAAGTGGATAGCACGCGCCGCAACTAAACTGTTATTATGCAATATGTTCGGAGGGGCGAGAGAATTTGGGGCTAGACGAAAAAACTTGTGGTTTAGCAACAGAAACACAGATTTTTTTTGAAAAGAGCACAGAGTTGGACCAAATACAACAACAAAGAGGGACAATTAAATCATCTAGATTTTAAAAAGAACACTCAATTTTATGCTTTTTTTGCAGAATGGTCAACGCTGGTGGAAGTGACATTCTCGAAATTGAAATGGTCAACAACAACACTGGTCTCCATAGTTGCGAATACAAGGAGATTGCTTTGGATGGAGTTTACCTCGACAGGCCCCGAAAACCGAGACAGAACAAGACTCTGTTAGTTCCAGCGGGAAGAACCGACTGGCTCGTGCGTTGCAATACACCTGGAACTTACATCGTAAGTCAAACGAAACTAGTAAGCAAGTTTTATCTAACTTAAGCTTAAATTCGCTTGCAAAAGTATTGATCGTTTGACTAGTGATTTGCTTGTCTAAAATACACAACATCGTTTTAATCCACAAAATGACGCTCTTAAGTCATGAATGCTTTAGGATCCTTGGATCGAGAATTGATAGTGGTATTACAGGAATTGCAGTGGGGTACTTGAAACTGATGCAATGACCCAGAAAAGTAATGTCGCAATCAGCGTCTTTAGTTGCGTCTTCAATTGTTGTTTTGCTTTCATATTCCCCACAGATTGATTGTGTAATGTTTATAGCCTGGGGTGTAGTGCAGCAGACGCGAGCCTACGAATGCCGAACCGAATGGTTGATTTATTTCATTTTGTGATCAATATTGTTTTAAATGTTATTTTTAAATTTACTCATGTTCGCCTTTGTCAGATACGCTCTTTAGCGCTAGAGGTAGACACCAACTCTACAGGCAATAGCACCCGAAGATTCAATGGCACCCTCTTTACTCTTAATGTCACCGGGTCTTCTCAAACTGGAGCCATAGGGGAAGTCCCGTTACCCACCAGACCCCACTACGTCAACTTTGACACATGGAATAACCTAACAACAAGTTTCAGCATCGAAGTGGGTCCCCAGTTAACACTTAACAGGGAGAGATTCAAGGGGGAGCATTACTTCAGGTAAAATTGGGTGGATCTTGTAAGTAGTTTCTTACTTTATGACAGTGATCCGCAACCGGTGTGCCGCGAGACGATGCTATAAGTGACCTTTTTTGAACTTTGAACGTTACAACAGTTGGGCAATTTGCGAATCCAAACTCTAGTTAGACTCTCCACTGTGCATTTTTGTTTTGTAATGTCACAATATAAACTATTATCTGCCTTGGTACAAAACGCAAGTGAAGATGTGCCGTCTAATTTTAAAAGTTTAAAAGTGTTATGTCAGTGAAAAAAGCTTGCGGGGCCCTACTTTTGGCCAATATGCCTTTTTGCCCAATCGGTACACTTCTGTTGGTTTATTTCATGTAAATATCTTATGCACTACAAACAAGTTTCATTGAACAAAGCTTGGTATTCGTATGCAGCGGTGAAAGTAGAATATTTTTTTTGCCAGAGCGGTCTGGTATTTGTTGTTATCGTTTTAAAATTCCAACCAAAACGCCTGCACACTGCGTCACACAAATAATAGAAAAAACTGCAGGCTACGTAACAGTGACTACTTGACAGCATATTTTAGAAATTATAAAAAAATCTTAAGATTATCAAGGGATTTTATATCGGATTTATGATGAAGTCGATACTTGCGACACCTTCGCGTTGAAACTTCTATCGGAACGGCGAACCTTCAATAATTCTTTTATCGGAACGGCGGTGTACTGAGCAGTTTTGGGTTGTAGGAAGTTTATTGCCAACTGATTTATTTCTGTCTGTCGTTGCAGGCACCTTGTTTATGTGAACAAGATGGTGCAGTGGAATTTTCTCAACACCGTCCCGAAAGAAGGCCACCCGATCCACATTCACGTCAATCATTTTAAGGTAAGAAAGATGTTAAACAAAGGACAGTTACTAAAATGTCACTGATCGTACGCAAAGTTTTTTTTTTGTTCAAGGAAGGAAGAGCTAAAATATTGGTAATAACAGTTTGTTTCGAGGCGTTTTAATTACACAACTTTGAGCATTATTTGCTTGTTAAAAGACGGCGTTCTGTGATTTAGATAGTTGGATACGAACGCTACACCGGGCCTGTCGGACAGACAATCAACACTACAAATGCTAGTTTCCCAAAACAACCCTGGTTACTGTTTTCGCAAAATACCAACCTTGAAAACAGAGTCTGCAAATGTCAACACGAAGATTACGGTAGGTATCATAATGTCAATTGTTTTTACTCTGTTTTTATCTCCACCTGCAGCTCGTGCATGCACATTTTGAGTGAAATGTTTGATGGATTCGGATGAAACTTTTACACGTGGTAGATATGATCATGGTGGTGTGTCATCCGTTTCGATTGACCTCATAGCGACTAGTTACCCCTATAGCTTCCTATTGGTTTGGCCATGGAGTTGTGCCATCATCTACTTAACAATTCACATTGTAAAGCAGACGCCGCAGACGGCAAAACGGAACCATCCAATGACACCAATCTCTCTTATCCACATCATGAGAAATGGGACAAAGACGTAGCGGGCACAGTCGGGTATTCCCAAGCTGGCGACTACAGAGATACACTTATGATTCCCCCGCTATCCAACATTACAGTAAGATTAAAGTGAAAAAAAACACATGAATAATAGGACCACCAGTGAGGCAAAAAACATTTTTTGTAAACACAGAGATCATCAATGAAACATATTAGAACATACCGCTTTTTGTGATTTACTGTATTTGAAAAAACTAGAACCTGATACTATTTAAATGTTTTAGATCCAGTTTATGGTTCACAAGTTTACAGACATCGTGGTCATACATTGTCACTTCCTTCGACACGAAGACTTGGGAATGATGATGCTTGTTGATATCATAGACCCAGGTAAGAAGTTGCGTTTTGTTAAGCCTTATCCAAGTGCTGTACGTACTGGTTTTCTACAAACGTTTAGAAAAAATATCCACGTGTTGTGACCAAATAGACTGTCACTGTTTTTTCTTTAAAATGTAAAAGGAAAAGGAAATTGGTTTCAACATCATTGTTGCAAATCAAACAATAGAACGTTGAGTTGAAAATACTAAACACTAAACAATACTGGATGGAGGGGGATGTACTTACTGCGGTTTTGCATTTGCAGAGGAGGGAGGTGACACGCCTGCCATGAACAAATCCGGCAACGCATTACCGGGACAATGCATGCCCAAATCCGGTGACTCAGCAACTAATCAAATTGACGGAAGTAAACCGAAGCCACGTAATTTAACTTGAGTAGGAAGGACTTAATCTGAAGTTTTGTTTTTGTAGATGAAGGTGGCGACACGCCTGTCACGAACAAACCCGGCAATGCATCACCGGGAGAATGTAATGGAAGTAAACCACAACATGTTAACGGGTACGTATGAAAGCGACTTGCATTTTAAAACTTCCTTGACAGAGTACAGCGATGTATGTTTTCACCGTTGAGATGTTCTGTTTAAGTTTTTGTCAACTTTATAAGAGTACATTTACTATTGTACACTCTTGTTTGGTTTAATAAACCTCCCCTCCTTGGGTACTTTAAAGTAAAACATCGCGTTACTGCAACTCTCCACCATTTGCTGAGCACTAGCGGTGCAACTTTTTCGATCGAGTTAACTAAAAATTCTGGCACTTGAAAGCTTTTCATGTTTGCAACAGACCCTTTGACGTTTTTTTGCAGATTCCGTCTGTTGATTCTCTGTTTCCTTGCAGTGGTATGGTGGTAACAAAATCTTGTTCAGACTAAACAACTGATCAACATTGCATCCTGAAATTACCAAACAAAATACTTCCTAATGAAGAAATTGTTATAATCACTGTAAATAGTTTATTTATACGTTGATATGAGCATGAATCGTACAAATTTGATTGTGATTTTTTCCTCATAAATATTCTAAACCCTTTAAGACCAGCAGCTTTGGGGAAATAGTATAAAATCTGAAGTAAAGATCTGACAAAGTAAAAGCTGATTCTCCCAGTTGTGGTGCAAATTATTTGTAAATTTATCCTGCAATAAGCCGAAAAATGTAAGCAATGACAGCAAGCGAAATAGAGGCAATAGGTTGATTTTCACAGTTTTGGGTAGCCATTACAAGTTGTACACTGATGTCTTAAGAAATATTATACTTGCGTTAACACGATTAAAGCATAGTATACTCATATGAGTATGCTATGATTAAAGCATTACAAAATTTTAATAATGCCCTACCGCTCCGGACCAAAAGAGAATGTGAGTTGCCGCCAATATTTGGTTTGGAAGCAGATTGTATGAAGATGAAGCGACGGTTGAGATTGTTTTTCTGGTTGCGCTAAAAACGTTTGTTAAAAAATCGTCAGTTTTTCAAGTTAGCTAGATACACACGAATTAATTACTTCATCAAATAACCAACCTTAATTCGACTTAAGCAGAAAAGTTGGGTTAGATTGCCTCATATCATGAAACAAGCAACATAGATGACTCATGACAATAAAACAATCAAATCTGGTGGTGTATATAGTTACACAGATCAATCTACAATTGACTGTTTTTCAATAGAAGCTATCCCAAACCTTTTTTGTTTCTATTATTAAGATAGATCAGAGAAGGAGATAAATATTCAGCCAAGATGGCCATGACTGTCTTAAAAAAGGAAAAAAATCCTTTTGCCAACTCGAAGGTTAAAAAAATACTAACCAAGGTAAATACTGATTTGACTGAGGATATTTATACACTAAAACTGTGATTCTACTTCATAACCATTTTTGGGCTGTTTTTGACGTGTAATGAAAGGTTTGCTGTACTATCCTGTTTGATAAATTTTTTCTAGATTACAAGACAGCACAGTTTTGTGTCAAAAAAGTGTAAGGTAAAGCATATATGTTGAATAAACTATAATATCTGTAATTTTTTGCATTATTCTTGTATGTGTACAGAGGGCATTTGTTGTATTTCCAGAAGATTTGTTGTTTTGTCCGACAAAAAAGTTTGTTTTAAACATAAGTAAACTTTTACTATAAATTGGATTTGGTATTTTTTTAAAAAAGTTATCCACCTGCGAATTTCATCCAATTAAAAATACATAAGAATATCATTTTAGTGCTACACTTTACAATTTTTTAACTTGCAGAGCAATTCGGTGTTCATGTTAGTGTCAACATGACAGAACATTTTTAAAGAACAATCAGACAATAATATGCTGGCAGTAATATTACTCAGGTTATCCCTAACATGGGGCCTATAGTCACAGGTCTGTCTACCAATAAGGCATTTTGTTTAAATGTTTGTTTTACCTCCAAGGGTGGATGTCTACATGAAAAGTTATGATTACATTTCCAAATGCCAATAAATAGGAAAATTAAGTGTTAATGTATTACATGCAACCCAGATGGACTTCCATTCTCTCAGGTCTAGGACTTGTGAATATTTTTGTCATCCCTATAACTACAGAATGAAATAGCAAATCATTTACCCACAACAGTGGAGACCATATTTTACTTCATCAAATCATCACTTTAGATTTCTTATTACTTAACTACAGCTGCCAGCCTTAGATGATGGTTGTTTTTACAATATTTACATACAACCACAGCTATTGATTTCTTTGTTTCATACTTATATCAACACACAAAAATATTTACAATAATGAACTAATTACAACAATTTCTTCTTTGAGAAATGTTTTGTTTGGTAATTTCAGGATTCCATATTGATCAGTTGTTTAACATGCACAAGGCAGTGTTACCACCACATCACTGCAAGAAAACAGAGGATCATCAGATGGAATCTGCAATAAAAGGTAAAAGGTTTTGTTACTGACATGATAGGCTTTCAGACACCTGTATTCTTTGAATGCTTTTTTTGGTAGCTGCTTTGGCTGTGGTATTTAAGTTTCATTATATTTGACCCAAAATTATGTCTGATCTTTTACTTTTGAAATTTTAGTTTTCTGGCAATCAACTTATGTTTGTGAAAAGAAACTGCAAAGTTAACTTATTTAGTTTACTATTAAACATCGCATTAATGCGCAGCAAAACTAAAAACCCGGTTGTTTATGGGTGAACGCTTCAAGGAGAGGTAAACCTTACACCGCTAGCGGTCAGCAAGTGCAGACTATTGTTGTCATGCGATGTCTTGCTTTTTTTTGAAGTAGAGACGTTGTTTTGTAAATCCACACAAGGATGTACTGTGCCAAACTCTCTCTCTCTAACGAACCCCGTCAACGCCTAGTAATGACGGTGTAGCTGCAGCGGGTTCAATCAACCTCATTTCACCAATTGTGCCCTTAACCTTTTTGCGCCTTGTAACGTTTTAACGCTGTGCAGCTATTTCCGGCCTGGGGATTGATTTAGTGATATTGTGTCGCTAAGTTTTCTTTCACCAACCGAAAAAAACTCAACTTAACTTGGTCGTTATATACGTTACAGTCTACCAAGAAAAGTTTTGAAATGCAAGTCGTTCTCGTACGTACCCGTTAACATGTTGTGGTTTACTTCCATTACATTCTCCCGGTAATGCATTGCCGGATTTAGGCATGACAGGCGTGTCGCCACCTTCATCTGCAAAAACAAACTTCAGATTAAGGTCCTTCCTACTCAAGTTGAATTGAGTTATTAATATTTCCAATTTACATATTTTGCTCCTCTATCGTTTTGCGATCCACTTTTGATGTCACATTTTTTGTCGGCCTAGTAGGTGAGTGTACCATGCCAATTAATATTAGCTTGGTTAGTTTTGGATGACAAATAGACACGCCAGATTAAAGAATGTCGTTGCAGCAAATCTTTTTTCGTTGTCAAATTAACAAACCCCATGACCTTGCTGTTTTAACATGCACTAACAACCCAACAAAATTAACAGGCTCAGACTGTCCAAGTAAACAGGCTTTTTAGTTATTGTGCCAGACTTGAACGTCAGTCATTTCCATTCTTGTGTGATTACTGTTTGTTACTTCATTAGTAATAATTCTTGAATTGGTACCACAAACTGAATTGCCCAAACCTTGTCAGGTCGTATTTTGTTTTTCTAAACTTTGCGTAAGACCAATACGTATAGCACTGGAAGGAAGTTTATTAAAAAAACGTTATGTTTCACCTGGGTCTATGATATCAACAAGCATCATCATTCCCAAGTCTTCGTGTCGGAGAAAGTGGCAATGTATTACCACGATGTCAGTAAACTTGTGAACCATAAACTGGATCTGGAACATATAAATAATATGAGGGTGTAGTTTTTCCAAATACAGTAAATCACATAAAGCGGTATGTTCAAACATTTTTGCCCGATGGCGTGCATGCTTAAAAAATGTTTTTTTGCCTCACTGTTGGTCCTATTATTCATGCGTTTTTTTCACGTTCGTCTTACTGTAATGTTGGATAGTGGGGGAATCATAAGTGTATCTCTGTAGTCGCCAGCTTGGGAATATCCGACTGTCCCCGCTACGTCTTTGTCCCATTTCTCATGATGCGGGTAAGAAAGGTCAACGTCGTCGGATGGCTTCGTGTTACAATACTTTTCAGCGTCTGCGTCACGTGTATTGTTAAGTGGACAATGGCACAACTCCATGGCCATAGCAACCATTGAGGGGCTATCGGGGTAACTGCAGGGGCTATGGGGTCAATCGAAACGGATAACACACCACCATGATCATATGTACCAGTTGTAAAATTTTGTCCAAATCCATCATAAATTTCACGCTAAATGTGCGTGGACAAGCTGCAGGTGGAGATAAAAAGTAAAAACAATTGACCTTATGATACCTACCGTATTTTTCGTGTTGACATTTGCAGACTCTGTTTTCAAGGTTGGTGTCTTGCGAAAACAGTAACCAGGGTTGGTTTGGGAAACTAGTATTTGGAGTGTTGATAGCTTGTCCGACAGGACCCGTGTAGCGTTCGTATCCAACTATCTAAATAACAAATCGTCGCCCCTTGAGTTCTGATAGTTTCGATGACATTTCAGGCAATCTCTGCCTGTTGAGTGCTTTTATTTTTTCCTGTGCAAAATCTTTCTCACCTTAAAATGGTTGACGTGAATATGGATCGGGTGGCCTTCTTTTGGGACGGTGTTGAGAAAATTCCACTGCACCGTCTCGTTTACGTGAACTAAGTGCCTGCAACGGTAGGAGGCTTTCAAAGTAATGAATTGGTTGCCAATTAACTTCACTCATTCTAAAGCTCCTCAGTACATTAGCGTAAATCCTGAAAAAGAGGCCGTACCGCCAAAACTGAAACTGTTACTAAAGCTTCTTTGTTAAAGTTAGAGATTTTTCCAGAATAGATAAAGGTCATGACCGCATTCAAGACTGCTGACCAATTGTTGTTGATGTTTATTGTTGATCGGTGATTTGAATTTTTTCACGATAGAATCGTCTAAAGATGACATAGTCGTGTACAATATAACGTCTCTCACAATAACACAAGTTGTGTGAGTATGTTACGACCTCATGGAAAACATAATAGAAGCTGAAATCGTACAATAGTTAGTTTATTGATTAGCGTGAGTAGCTTGAATATTTGTCACGACCAACAGTGTTGTATTCAATGCCTAAAAATCAAAGATTCTATCACCCAACTTTACCTGAAGTAATGCTCCCCCTTGAACTTTTCCCTGTTAAGTGTTAACTGGGGACCCACTTCGATGCTGAAGCTTGTCGTTAGGTCAGTTTTTGTTTCGAAATTGGTGTAGTTGGGTCTGGTGGGTAACTGGATTTCCCCAATGGCCCCAGTTTGAGAAGACCCAGTGGCATTAAGAGTAAAGAGAGTGCCATTGAATCTTCGTGTGACAATGCCTGTAGACTCGCTGTCCACTTCCAGCGCCAAAGAGCGTATCTGAGACAACATAAGGCAAATATGAGTAAGTATAATAATAACATTTGAAACAACAATGAAAGAAGAATAAAAGTATATCTTAGGACCCCCTGCACTTCTGTCATGCGTCAAAGTCTCGGGAGACCAAAACATTCCCGCCGATTTTACCATCTTCTTACTATTTTTTTTCTAATTTAAAAGATTGAGCCAGTGCAAAATCAATTTTTTAATGCGAAAAAACACTAAAGTTTGAACAACGCCTGAATGCGTTATCCTCACAAACAGCCCACCGTCGAACCACCTGCCTCATTGCAGTTACATTGATCATTATGGGTCCCCGTTTGAAATGGACGCATACTGTTTTTAATCTCTTTTTTTTGCCCTTTAGCTTGTCCATGTTGTGTTTGCATAAAATGCTGGGCAGAGTTTGATGAAACCTTTACAGCTGGTAGATATGGTCATGTAGTTGTGCCATCGTTTGACCCCCATGGCCCAGTGGTTACTCCTCTAGCCCCCTAAATTGAGTCAAATTATTAAACGATGTCCGAATTTTATTAATATTACACATTTTGTTGAACCTTTTTGGATCATAAATGTACTTGTTTGACCCCATAAACCTATTAATGACCCATTAATTAACCCGGTATCCCCCTAAAATGGGTCAAATTATTTACCAATGCCTGAATTGCATGAAATTTACGCAGTTTGTAGAACAAGTCAGCGTGGTGTATTAATGAATAATTTGACGACATAACCCAAATTATCAAAAAATAAATTACGCAAATTATCAAAAAATGTCCAAATTGTATGAAATTTACACAGTTTGTATAACATGCCATTGTGGGACATCAATTGCTGTGTTAAATCCTGAAGCCCCCAAAACTGACCGGCTAAGCCTATTAGGTTTGTCGATTGGGCGACAGTGTTGTGTCATTACCCTTAATTATTTGCATATTCACCAACTCAACAGCTAGCAACTTATGTCTAATATCTGCTACAATTTTTACTTGTATCTTGGCAAATACATAATCTACAACTTTGCATGTGTGGGGACCCATGTAAAAATCAATCATGTCATAAAAAGTGTAGGTAACTATCGGACCCAATGTAGAAAAGAAATATGTCATTTTTAAAAAGAATATGTCATATTTAAACAGAATGAAATAGTTTATGTGGAATTGCAATATGGTGAAAGCCTAGTTTTTATGATTGATTTTTTTAGATTTTGGGAAGTTCACTTACAATTGGGTCAACCCATCGGGTCAACTCAGTCGAAGCAATGTCGTTTCTTGCTTAGGTAATCCAAGTGATTGAGACAGGATTAAAACCCACAACCTTGTGAGCACAAGGCCATCGCGTTAACTACTCGGTCATCTTGGCGGACAAAGATTAGGCTTGTTAAAGTTTCAAGCCTGTTAAAAGGGAAATTAAACTTAGATGAAACTTGCTTACTAGCTTCGTTTGACTTACGATGTAAGTACCAGGTGTATTGCAACGCACAAGCCAGTCAGTCCTTCCCGCTGGAACTAAC